>JADDOH010013181.1:0-12360 GCA_016648135.1 Agrypnia vestita | reverse complement strand
CCTATCTGCATTTTTAAAATACTAATCATTCTGTTTATATTTTAATTTATTTTCTAGGTACTCACAAAATCAGATATATATTTTAGTTTCATATCATCATCCTATATGCTTATCTCCAACTTATCAATCTTACATCTAATGTAACGAAGCCTAGAGTATAATGTACCAAATTAGGTAAAAACTATTCTGACCACATATAGAATTGTAGATACCCACATTCTAATAGGGTCTTTATTACAGTAGCCGGCAAACATTTTGAAATTTTTCAGCGTAATGGGGGGAAGTTTGCGCATGTACTATTCCACCATTGAGACCCAAATTTTGTCTTCTGCGCATTCCCCCACTACGCCAAAAAATTTCAAGAAGTTTGCTGGCAACTGTACCTACCTATTTATGCAATCATTTCAAATCTAATTGGTGGTTCAGATATGATTAGATATTTGATGGTTGAAATCCTTTTTATGAAATACCAAGCACATATTTTGAAAATACTTCTTCTTTTGTTTATTCTTCTTTCATGTGATCAGGGACCATAATTGTATCTCAAGCCCTCATCTAATGTATCGCCTAGGTTTTGAACTTGAACTTTTGTTTTTGGGGTTGTGTACCTTTAGGTTGAATACAGGGGCATATACATACAATGCGATTTTTATTAGGGATGGGCGTTGAATGGACGGACTAGTTGAAATCAACCGTTGACGTTGCATCGACGCGTCGACCGTTTACGTTTATCGCATGGACTAGTTGAATTCGTAGACGGTGGACAGCGGACGCCGTGGTCGGTGGACGATTCGAGATTAACGCAATGCAAAGCAACGAGCGAGAGCAAGACAAAATGTCTCCGTTTATTTCTCTCTCATCTCTCGCTGTCGACTTGTAGATGCCATAGACGTCATAGACGGTCGACGGGTAATTTCATTTCAACTCTAAAGTACACTACCATAGAGTGCAGATCTGTGTACACAAACTATGACTAGAGGTTTGAAATTTGAATACATGCGTAGCGCGAGATAGGCTTAAATAAGCTATTATCTATTATTTTTTACTTGATTTTTTGTGATGTCACGTGCGACGATTCGGTGAATTCCCAATTTTACGCCGTATAAAATAAAACAATTCTGTTTAATTATTTTATTTTTTATTGAACTATTATTAATTAATAGGCCGGCTAGATATTTTTCTAAAATCAATATTTTATTCGATCGATCTCGACTTCTTAGATCTACCTGAAAAGGGATGCAAAAATTTAATTATTGTGTTATTTCCTTACTTTTCAACTTTAGCATATAAATGATAAACAAACTTGTAGGGAATAAAATTTTCTATACCTAACATTAATTATTATATATGTAATATAATCTTGAATTTAGGTTTAATTAATTTAATTAACTTGTAGGGAATAAAATTTTCTATACCTAACTATGGTCCTTATTCAGGAGTCCAACATTAATTATTATATATGTAATATAATCTTGAATTTAGGTTTAATTAATTTTTATTATAAATTCCCTATTTTCAACTTTATAGATAAAAAAATAAGTCTATTATAATTTTGTTTACACCACTTTTTATTGGTTTTTTACATGTTTCGGGAACAATGTTCCTTTTCTCAGATTGAGCCTTAAACTAAAGTTGACAAATAATACAGATATATTTATTTATTAATAATGTCACCACAAAGTGAAAGCCTGACTTTGAAAGATGTATTCTTCAATAAATTTCTATATAACATCTCAAATGTAAAGTATTTTTAAATTATGTATTTATTTATAAATTTATAGATAATAAATAAATGTAAAGTATTTTTTACCGCACCTCATAACTGGTGCCTTTATTACGCAAAATCATTGTTTCCTTCCATTTTATTTACTCACATTTTAATGCTTATACCCAATACTTTCACTGCTTATATATGTAGTTTATATTTATATTTTACTGCTAACACCTGATATTGCTGTGTATACCTACTTCTTTCTTTTTTATATATAGAAAGAAGTATATAAAACAATATGTAAAAGCCTATAATGTGCGTAAACAAATAAATAATAAAATATTTCTTTTTACATATAAGCACAAGTAGCGGTTTTACTTTCCCCGAAACTATATTCCTTCGAACTTCTTTAAATTTTAAAAATTAACGTAATAAAAATAGCCAAGGGTTGAGCCGTCGAGCAGCCTCGCGTCGAACCGTAGACAGTTGACCATCGTCCCGATGTTTAGATAGAACGTCCGCGACGTCAGCGTAACGAAGTTGACGCGTCAACTAGTTGACGAATTCAACTAGTTGATCGTCTCGTCGATGGATGGACGTGGACGGTCTCGTTTCGTCGACGGTAAATACGTCGACGACCCATCCCTAGTTGACAGTTTTTGTCCAAAGACATCGAGAAGCGATTCCAACGATTACGAGTCTTAAAAATGTCTACCATAGATAAATATTAATCCTTAAGGACCATAGATAAATATTAATACAAAGGCCGATGCTGGCCTACTCAGGCCAATGCCATTGTGTGCAGGGGCAATGGCGCGGAATGGCGAAGTTGTCGATTTTTCGAGCACACTTCATAGTCCAAGCGCTAAAGGTATAGTCCGTCTAACTTATCTGAAGAATGGCCAAATTTGGAACTAACGACGCCATATTGGATTATCTACAGCTGACAGACCATTGACAGACTTTGTTTACAGAGGGGTTCACGACTGTTTCGATAGTTTTTTAAGAAAATTTTAGATTGTCACCATGCCAAAAACCATTAAAAGCGGTGTTTGGGAAATAATCTTGAAAATGCACATGTTTTTTGAAGAGGAACAACGTCTAAAAGCCCCAATTACACCGTTTGATTTTGTTCATAGACTTATTGCCGCCACTTCAGGTTAGTGCTGCCATGCAGTTATAATGATTTTCCCATACTTAGTTTTTTATTTTACTATTATACAATTTCTTCAGGTATTTCTGAATCGGCAATTTACAAAATAGTTAAAGAAGGTAAAGTGGCCGTGGAAATGGGCATTAAAATATCTACACCCGGAAAAAAAATAACAAGGATAAGTGGAAAAATTGAATTAGAAGCCGTAAGATGAGAAAAGTTTTAGAACATATTTTATTCGATAATTTTTTACATAGAATTTTTATTATCTATAATTTTTATTACATAATTCATTATCGAGTTCATTGGTATAAACATCTTTTTTCAAAAATAAACTTTTTTATTTATGCACATTAAAGACTGGTTGCATCAACTTACTTTATAGCAATAGTGTTCCGGATGGGAACACTTTTTTTTATGCGGCTCAGTAGTCTTCGCTGGTGGGGCAGAGATCGCCACCAGAATTTGCTGTGAAGCTCGTAGTCCGTGGATATGCCAGAAGTCTAACGCCGAAGTAGTGCTTTTATTGTATTAAAGTCGAAGAAAAAGTCCGAAGCGAAGTCCAAGTCAGAAAGCAGCGGTCACAAAAATCCAAGAAAGCAGAGTCCAAAGTAGAAGAGCAGGGTCAGAAATAAAAGGCAGCAAGAAGATTGTCCAAATAGCGATTCTCGTACCAACGCGAGTGGCGTAACTGTGGTACTCGCTCAAAAAATGCATTTTATTTATACCAAATTCAAAATTTCACAAGATTGCGTCATAGCATGTTACAAAAACCAATGAGATTGCGTAATTCTGGGAAGGCGCCGCAGCGCTCCCAGCGGCCGAGCGGTGAACTACGTCATTCGCGGTTGCACAATTTCACCGCGCGGCAGATTTCATATGACAGATACAAATTAATTCATAAAAAATGCATTTTAGCTCCCAAGAGACTAATACTGTGTTATTTTGTAATAACAGACCTAGCAGATGATAATAACACAGTTATTTGGACGGGCTGGGTCATACAAGGCCCAAAAAACTAAAATTAAATTCGCCACAAACGGCTCAAATTTTCAAAAATTCATAAAAAATCAAAAACAGCATTTTTACAAGTTTTGCTATGACAAATGTAAATTGCGCATGCAAGCGCTCATTTTAACAGTAATTCCAAATATTTCAGGTAAATATTTACTGAGTTATAGGCATTCAAAAAAGCGCCAAAAACCAATTTTTTATTTCACTCTCAGGCGCGCCTATATCATTCCACATATATAAAAATATATTTTCCAGACAGGCATTCAGTAAAGGAATGCAATGACACTACATAAGTAGGAATTCGTCCACGATAAGCCGCTCTGATTGTCGATTAAAAATTCGACTTTTTAATATTCTCCACGGCGAGCCGTGTGCGCGAGCTTACCGCGACGTAGGCCCGAAAACAGGCGTCCACCGTTTCCAAATCGAGAAAAATACAAAATTTTTCTCACGGTCTTCCAGTACTCATTTATTTCATGATGACCATCTCCACGATGGCGCCCGGTGCAGGCCTTCGGGCCCCCGTGGAGGGTATCCCATATACGCATCTCAGACGGGGGCTCGGAATTTGAGTACTAGGCGTTAGAAGTTATAGCCGGTCAGGTAAGTTTGTAAAATCTCTGAATATTCAAAAAACATTTATTTGCCCGTCGGCGGATTCAACGGCGGAAAGAAAGAGACGAGACCCTCTGCAGCGAGACTCGTCTCCCGTGTTGGCGAATATTGCGTGCCACACTCATGCCCATTTAGTGTTGGCGAACATCGCGGGTACCGCGTGCCACACACATACTTTACTTTGGGGCGTTACATCGCGGAAGAATCCCTTCGGCTCAAACTTCTAACCTTTGTCCACGCACCAATAGGTGCCAAATAAAAAATTATTTATTTCCATTTTATTCATAAAAATTCATAAAATTCCAATACATTTTTCTCATCAGAGATTCAACATAATGCACATGACAATATTGCATACAAAAAGGGCGCCAAGCGCTGCTTCTTACAAGGCATCAACATATTTTTAAAATATTTTCATAACATATACAAATTCCACACATATTTGTATCGACACTTGTAGCTGGAAATAACATTGGCGGCCAAACAGGCCGCATTTTTCATATTCATTTAACAAACGGCCAATCTCAGGGCTAGTGTCCGGACGATGTTGTTCTACAGCTAGTTGGAAGCAGTATGCGCGCGCGGCCCCCCTCCAGTCGCGGCAGCAGCCGCTGGGCACTGACTTGCGCGCGCTCCGCGCCTCAAAATGGATGAAGCCCGAAAAAACCTTCAAAATACGTTAAATCTCATGGGTCAAGATGAGATTCTCAAGTTATTGGACCAACTGCGTTCAAAACCTCGTGCAGCGCGCCTAGCAGGAGAAGCTGCAACCGCAGCCATCCTTAATCGACCAAAACCACCTCCACCAACACCATCCACGTCATCCACGCAAGACTACCCGCCGCTCCCAGTCATCGACTTCAACCCGGCCTGGCAAACAGTAGCCAGCAAAAACAACAAAAGAAGAAAGGCTGACTCCCCTTCACCACCAAACTCTCCGAGTTCCAGGAAAACAACAAAAGCATCGAGAACCTCCAACGCGACCACAACAAAAAACAGATATGAAAACTTATCTGAGTCCGAAGAAGAGCCGGAATCCGACACCGAATCGGTAGCTTCAATGGAGGAAGCCCCCCAAAATCCCACTCCTAAACCAAAGAAAACTAATATTCCACCAATTGTCATCCGGGGCAGCGACAACTGGCGCAAAACATCTGCAAAGTTAACATCAGCCGGTGTCAACATTACATCGGCCAAAATAAACAGATTGGGTGTCCACGTCCAGGTGGACACCATTCAAAATTTCCGCTCAGCCACCGCGCTACTGGAAAAAGATGGAACTCAGTTCCACAGCTTCACTCCCCAAGAGGAGAAAACACTCAAACTTGTCATCCGCGGCCTCCCTACAGACATCACCGATGAAGAAATCAAAGAGGAACTTGCTGCCACTTACCCCATAGTGGCAGTAAACAGGATGAAGACGGGACCGAACAGGCGACCAATGCCTCTAGTCTTAATACAAGCCACTAACTCCCCAGAAGGAAAGGAGCTTTTCAACCTCACATCCATCTTTCACCTCAAAATCAAGGTGGAAAAACTAAGAAGGAAAAATGGACCATCGCAATGCCACCGCTGTCAGTTGTTCAACCATGCTGCCTCCATGTGCCGAGCGCAACCAAATTGCGTGAAGTGCGCCAAACCTCACCTGACGTCTGGTACGCACAAGCGCTGCGCACCAATCTCGACGCTATTTTTTAACCCAAAAAAAATGTGGAAGCTCGCTCGGAATTAAAAAATAGGCTAATAGGGTGGGTCTCCGCCTCGCGGTATCAGAAATTCACCGTGGTAAATATTTTTACCACAGGCGAAGACGAATGAATTTAATTTTACAAAAAAGAGAATTTAAATTATTCAAAAATACAAAAAATCTAACACTTAGAAAATTCAGAAATTAAACACTGTTTTTTCACAAAAATTCGGCTTCGCGAACGGGCAGAGTAACTAGGTAAAAAATGTTTCCGAAAACTGAGGATGCCCGTCCACGAAACCATCCTTTATTTATACCCCTAAAACTAGACATAACGGGAATTTAACGGTTGAAATCGGATTAGCCAGAGTGGGGAGATGCATCTTACTTTCACCCAGAGGCTGCCCGTGGTGGACCGCGCGCATCTCCGCTGGGTCGACCCGAAAGCCGCTGTGATACCGTGCAGCGGCGGCCAATTTCGGCCGGTTTTTTAAAGATATCTCACGACAGAAAAGTACTGTATCTGTCATTTAAACACAAAAATGAACGCCTGACACATCCGCGTGTGAACTACATTATGACAGGTACGCCTGGATGTGTCAGCGTTCGTAAATCGCCTTGAAAGGGGCGATTCCGAATTTAAGATGCATCTCCTCTCAGACTAATCCAATATCAATTTTTATGACGAAATCTAATAGGAAATGACATGCCGATTGCGGTGATATACGACATGTCGGGTTTGGTTCAATTTAATATCACTCATCTTGGTGATGTTTTGCGCGTTACGCAGCATCCGGCCCGCCACGTACCGTTAACGTGCGGTCCATAAAACCCGACGCTGGCTATTGGCCGTGTCAGGCGGGTGAAGATGCTGTTAACTTCGCCCACCTGCACGACCACCTAGGGAATCTATTGCGCAGTTATTAATTTAACTGCCAAAGATGATAAAAAAATATGTTTAAATAATTATAATAGCAGCCCTGGGCAAGGGAATCTGCTCATCTTTAGATTAAATAACCAAACCCTTTATCTCCCATCAGTTTTTGAAATTAAAAGACCGCCAAACCCCCGTTTATTAAAATTACAAGCAACAAACAAGAAATAAAAGTTACATAAAATTACAAGTAACAAACAAGAAATAAAAATTACACAAAATTACAAGTAATAAACAAGAAATAAAAGTTACATAAAATTACAAGTAACAAACAAGAAATAAAAATTACACAAAATTACAAGTAATAAACAAGAAATAAAAGTTACATAAAAAGGTTACATAAAATTATAAGTTATAAAATTTACATAAAATTACATAAAAGGTCAAAAAATACAATCCAGGTGAAAAAATATACAATCATTTACAATATCATAGCATAACATTTACAAATAACCGGTTCCACGATTGCCGAGACCGACGGATACTTTTATTTCAAAATGTTCTCCGGTCAGTCGCGGAAGGAACCATCATTAAACCTAAATTTATTTATTTACTCAAAATGTGAGCGACAAATTATCACACATATTTATGACAAATTATCGAACATATTAATGAATGACAAACAATTTTCATTCACACAAAGGCTGTCATTAGCAAATACCTGCATAGCGGGTGGGCCCCACCCCCGCTGGCGCCATAGCGGGGGGCGGGGGCGCCCGCCATCGGTCATTATAATCTCATTAGTGGAGAACAATAAACAAGATGGCGGCGGTGGCAATTAAGTCCTCGCTCCGCCTACCGCCATTTCTAAAATGAATCACTATCTCCATTCATAAAATTATTTCATATGCATAAACTTATGATATCGAATAAACCTAGAATAAACACTCATTATTATTAATTAATTAATTAATTAATTATCACATTATTGTTCACACAAATGTTACACCTATTATTGTTTGTTTTTATGCCTCGCGCTCGGCGAGCCTATGGCATTTAAGGTCCTGTACAGAACACCACCCCCGTGTGACGTCGTCACACCAAGAGGAAGTACAGGACCTCCGGCGGCGGAGTGATGTCGTCTATGTTGTCTCCGACGTCGGCTGCGTCGGCAGGGCGATGACCTTGGTCGCCGGCCGCACGTAGTCTCCGGAAGCAGTCCGTAGCCGCACCACGCGGACTTGGCCGTCGGCGGCGGGTGTGGCCTCCACAATGACTCCTCTCGGCCAGCTGTTGCGGGGCAGGGCGGAGTCGGCAATGATGGCGGGGGCCCCCTCCCGAAGCGGAGGGGCCGGCTCCTGCCACTTCCGTCGTTGGGCGAGAGTCGGGAGGTATTCCCGGATCCACCGGCGCCAAAACATGTCTGCAAGCTGCTGAGCGAACTGCCACTGCTTCTTGAGGCAGACCTGCTCATCCAGAGGTCCATATGTGGCGAGATGAGAATGTCGCCCGGCCGCGCCCAGGAGTAGGTGGTTCGGTGTAAGCGGGGCGTCATCCATCGGGTTGACTGAGACGTGCGTGAGCGGGCGGCTGTTCACCACGTTCTCGGCTTCAGCAAATGCCGTCAGTAGAGTTTCTGGGCGCGGGGCGCGCTCCTTCAAAATGGCTTCCAGTGCTCTTTTTACGGATCGCACTAAGCTTTCCCACGCGCCTCCCATGTGGGGGCTCAGCGGGGGATTAAATGTCCAGTCCATGCCCGTCTGCGCTAGGTGATTGCGCATGGACGGATCTGATTTCAGCTCTTCTAGCGCGATGGCTATTTCTCGAGCTGCGCCTTTAAAATTCGTCCCATTATCCGAATATAAATATCTTGGATGACCTCGACGAGCTGCAAGACGGCGTAGGGCCATTATGGCCGAATCAGCAGTTAGTGTGTCTGCTAATTCTAAATGGACGGCGCGTGTTGTCATGCAGGTAAACAAGGCGCCGTATCTCTTCTCTTTGCGCCGGCCAATTGTGACTTGGAGTGGTCCAAAATAATCCACCCCACAGTGGGTAAACGGCATGTTATGATGGGCCAGTCGCGCATCTGGCAGTTGTCCCATTAAAGGTGGTTGGGGTCTGCTCCGGTTGTTGCGACATCGCTGGCATTCAAAATGTATACGACGCACGGCGGGCCTCAAACGTAAAACAAAGTAATTTTCGCGCACATCCGCCACTGTCACTTCCGGTCCGAGATGCTGCCGCATTTCATGGTGATAACGGATCATCAGGCGTGTATAGGAATGTCCGCCGTCCAATATAATTGGTTTTCTGAGGCCGGGTGGTATGTCGGCCACGGTAGTGGAGGCTAATCTCGAGTCCATTCGGATTATTCCATACTCGTCTAGTTGCGGTGTCGTCGCATATAGTCGGCTGGTACGGGGTAAGGGCCATCCCCGCCGAAGAAGGCCGAGCTCGTTTCCAAATGACTCAGCTTGAGCTTTCCGGATCCAGGATCGTTCCGCCGAAGATCGCTCTTCCGCGACTAAGTCCGCGCCGAGCGCGCGCTGTCTTCCGCGCCGGCAATTATTCACAAATCGTCGTATCCACGCCGTTGTACGTATTAATTTTAACCACGACGAAAAACGCCTGATATCAGGCAAAGCGCCATCTTCGTGGCGCGCGCGATTTATCTGCATGCATATTGCAGGTCGTGTTTCTAATTTTTGCGGATCGGGTTGCGGGGACCGCCTCTCTTGCGGCCATTCTACTTCCGGTTTCCGTAAAAATAGCGGACCGCCAAACCAAGGGCCTGTAGGTGTCAAGTCCGGCGGTTCTGAGTCCCGAGTCCCGATGTCGGCCGGGTTCAATTTTGTAGGTACCCACTTCCAGCAGGCAGAATGCGAGATCTCATCTATCTCGCCCAGGCGATTTGCTACAAAAGCCGAGTAGCTACGTGGGTCCGTTCGTAACCAACACAGTACAGTGGTCGAGTCTGTCCAGAATACTGTGCGCTCTATGAAACATGTGTGCTCGGACCGAATGTTCGCCGCGAGGCGCGCAGCCATTAGAGCCGCCTGTAGCTCTAATCGGGGCACTGAAAGTGGTTTGAGGGGAGCGACTTTCGTTTTGGCCGCGATGAATACCACCGTTCTGTGGTTGTCGATTTCTTCAACAAAGTATGCTATGGCACAGCATGCTTGTTCCGACGCGTCGCAAAATACATGTAATGATACTTTGCGACGGCGGCTCGATACACTTTGTCGAGCGACAGCGCATTCACTAGCGCGCAGTAATCGGTGCCAATTACGCCATTTCTCGGCGTGCTCTGATTCAATTCGCTGGTCCCAACCGACTTTAGAGCGCCAAACTGCCTGAAGTAAAATCTTCGACCGGATCATTATACATGCCATGAAGCCGACCGGGTCAAATATGCGCATTACCGCGCTCAGTAATTGGCGTTTAGTTGGTCTCTCGTCCGCCTCCAGCTCTGGTAAATTTATAAATTTAAATACAAATTTATCGGTTGCAGGCTCCCAGCTGATGCCTAGCACACGTTCGGTAGTGGTGTCCGGCCCAATAATTTGGACCGGCTCCAAAGCGCGCAAATGTGGCGCAATATGTTCTAACACCTCTGGGTCGTTCGAGGCCCAATTAGCGAGGTGCATACCTCCTCGGCGCAGTACTTCGGTGACGTCACGGGCCATATCTACGGCCTCCGCCGTTGTATCTACGGCGTCCAAATAGTCGTCCATGTAAAACTTATTTCGGACCGCCGCGGCCGCCGCGGGGTATTGTGCGGCGCTGACGTCAGCGATTTTATTTCGCACATACCGGTACACTTGCCGGTGAGCAGGTGGCGCCGAAAACCATCGAAGTCATTTTATATGTCTGCACTTCTCCTCCCTGCTCCCGCCATAGGAATAATTGAGATTCTTGGTCCATTTCCCGAATTTTTATCCTCAGAAACATATCTTGCACGTCGGCCGCCAGAGCTATGCGGCCTTCCCGAAAACGCCAAATATTTCCTAATAAGGAACTCAATAAATCGGGTCCAGTCAAGAGGACGTCATTTAAGGAGACGCCTCGACATTTGCTCGCAGCATCAAAAACCACCCGAATCTTGCCCGGTTTTCGGGGGTTAAAAACCGCGAAATGCGGTAGGTACCAGTGACGCCTACCTAATTGGGCGGTCTCCTGGTCGCTGAGGACGCGGGCGTAACCCCGCTCCACATACTGGGCGATCTTGCCCCGATAAGCCGCCGCAAAGGCGGAGTCTTTGGCCATTTTTCTTTCTATTCCGCTCAGGCGGTTCAGAGCGCATTGCCGGCTCGGCGGCAAGCATATGTCTTCTTTCTTCCAAAGAAGACCGGTGGCCCATTGACCGCTGGCAAGTTGTACAGTGGTGGCTTCCATCACGTAGGTTGCTCGGGTATCCGCTGCACTGACGCGCGCTGCGGCGGTCACTCCCAACGAGTCAATTAAAAAATGCATTTTCACGAGAGCTTCCAGCGCGCCCTCCGCGGGGGCCGCTTCTGCCGTAATAGAAAGCGTCGGTGCGGCGATGGTTGGGTGGCCTGACAGGGCCCCGTGTCTTATCCATCCTAGTGCGGTGGGCGATAATATGTTGTACTCGGCACCCGACGTCTCCTTGACTTCTCGCGACACTATTAAATGGGCATGATCCATGCCCAACAACAACTTCGGTTGCACCATACACTCGCGGCGCGCCCGATTTCCCCTGTTTGCGACCAACAATTGGGGCGGTAAATTTAAATTGCGTACCGTATGTACGCGCAGCGGATATTGTGTCGATCCGCTGCCTTTAACAGTCAAATTCACTAATTGAGAACGCGATTCGGTGGCGCACATTCCCCGCGCGCCATGCAAATATAAATTCCGAGTCGGTCCGGAAGCGCCAACCGCACTGGCGATATTAAAGTCAATTAGCGAAACAGTTGAGCCTTCGTCGCACAAGGCAAATGTTCTACAATGCCCCCGCGGGCCAAACACGTCGACTTTAATTACCTTTAACAAAATTACCTCGTCGGCGTCGCGGCTCGCTGTGTGGGCCGTTGTATGTCACGCCACATCGGTCCGCGCTCCCGCGGACGGTGGATTTTCGCCCGCATGTCTCGGTAAAACACGCGCGGCTCCGTGAAGCATACGGTGATGAAAAATTTTGCATCCATCCGTGCCGCATCTCTTGTTGCGGCCCCGGCAGGTGTTCTTGTGGCTTGGAGTCCAGGGATCAAGGCATAAAAAACACAATTTTTTATCCTTTGCTAGAGCCGCCCGTTCGGGTATTGAACGGCGCGTAAATT
>JADDOH010013180.1:0-10240 GCA_016648135.1 Agrypnia vestita | reverse complement strand
ATTTGCCAGGTCAGAAGGGAAAATACCAGTGCTAATGGCAGTCATTATGTCAAGTAGATATGTTTGATCGGTGCTTAGATCTTTAGTAATAACAGGAAGCGGCCTGGGTATAGCGGCAAATTTCACAACTGGCTTTTTTTCACATTGTTGCAGTTCAGATCCTATTGACCCTGAAAAACATCGAGGCCCTGTAGTTTGACCATCCAAATGTAACAACAGGTGTCGTAGTGGTAATTCATTCGAATGAAGGGTACAGATAAACCATTGTAACGGTTTATTTATCTCTTCCTCTAACAGTCTAACGACACCGCCTTTAGATCCAGTATTTACTACCGTACCATCACAGCCCACTACAGATAATGCACTCAAGTCAACCGATTTATTATTTAAATATTTTATAATACGCCCTAGCTGTTCCTGTCTGGACCGTGATATGACCAAAAAAAACACTTCCTGGTTCTGATACAATGACGTAATGATCTTCTGATTCTGATTTGCCGTTTTCTATACCATTTATCTCCATTTTTGACTGTTACCAACGTTTTGTCTTTTCTACCATCAAAGTAAAGACCAGGCATTGGTTGATTGTGGCTCAAGTCTTGTAAAGCAGATATTTTCTTTGCTCTTTCCCGTCGAACCTTCGAACGATCAATCACACTACTTTGGTCACTTGGCGTAATAATGCCAACGTCTTTCAGGACAGCAGAAGCTATAATAGCGGCAGACCTATCAGAAACTTCAGTACGATCGCAGACAAGAGCTAAAGATGGGAGATTTATACGCATCTGTTTAGGAGGCGGCTCAGCAACATCTTGTATCTGTTCTTGGTTAGGTGAAGGCGCCGGTAAAGGTAAATTATCAGAAAAGCTGCTGCTGCTACTAGTGTTGCTGCTACTAATTGTTTCGTCAGCTTGATAATGAGAACATGAAGGTTTTTCAGAATTTTATTGCTGTTTCAAATAAGATGACTCAATTTCTTTTCGTTCTTGTTTTTTCTGTATTTTTTTTTGTTGAGGTTACATTAATGCCTCCGATAATCATTTTTCTCGTAGTTCTCTGATCTATTGAGAAATTAATATCCTCTTTCAGTATATGACTGCTATATGACTGAAAGTTGACTCAATAACTGTCACATTTGACAGTTATTTAATGATTGGGTGCATTCAAAAACAAAAGAATAACTATTTCTACGATTTATGTAAAGTTTAGCATTTGGTTTTGCAGTAACGAACATTGATAAATTTTGTCCTAACGGGGGCACCTTTAAATGTAAACCTAGACAAAAAATATTATCGCATTTGCTTATTGTGCCTATCACGTAGCTTTTTGCGGGTATGCCATAGTAAAAATTAAAAAAAAAAATTCAATCCACCCTACTACGTATGCTGTCAAATCTGCAAATATATGTTTTTCGTTTTAACATCTTAAATTATCCAATTTACTCAACATTTTCAGACAATGTTAAAAAAAATCATTTTTGTTTCAAAACAGAGTATATAATAAAGAAAAATAAAAGTTATTTTCAACATTATTCGAAAATATAGATTAAATCCAGATGGACTAAATCCAGATGGTTTAAGGGGGGGGTAAGGTTAATTCGTACAAAAATAGGCATATTTTTGTGAATTTTTGTGACGACACAGTTAAAACCTTTTTATTAAAACCAATGTTACATTAAAGTATAACATTTGAAGAATATTGTGTAAAATTTTCAAGAAGAAATATTAAAAAATACGGCAATGGCAGCAATTATTCGGACATGTCTCGGAAAAAAGTAGAATTGCGGTGTCCATCATAACTTGGTGCTAGATCATCTGAAATCAAAAAATCAAATTCATTCATTAGATAATAGATTTTTCCAGGTAACGCTGGGAGGGTTTTTTGAAATTTCAATTTTTAAATTTTTTGGAACACTTTGAAGGGAAAATCGCGATTTTTTGCGAAAAATATCGACTAATTTGTTATTAAAAAATAAAAATTAATAACATATTTGAAAAAAAGTCTCCAGCGTTACCTCGTAAATTATGTATAGAAATAGTGTCCAAAATTTCAAAAGGATCGGTGCAGTAGTTTTGAAGTTATGATGGACACCGACTTTGAAAACGTGAGATGTGGGGAAAACGCTTTAAAGTTTTGCACACTGTAAAATTCAAAATAAAAGTCAATACTTATTTTATGCTTACACATAATCGTCGATGCCATGTTCACACAGCAAAGAGCTTTAATCACCAGCATCTTTTTGTCCTGTCTACGCAAAACTCTTCCAATACAATAGCACGTCCGGTAGTCCTCAGCTGAGCGCGTCTCTTAGCTGCCCGAGCGGGTATAGAAAATCAGTCTGAGTACCGCTTAAATGTTCATAATTTCGTCAATTTTGCTCCGATTGACTTGAAATTTTGACACAATATTCTTGCGATGTTATAAATTCATTTAAAAAATTAAAAATAAAATAAAAATAAAAAGTTAAAAACCTTACCCCCCCCCCCCCTTAAGATTCTTAAATAAAAATTGATTTTTTGAAGATTCGACAGTATTCGTAGGGACAACGCAGTAATAGATCCTCACGTCAACTACTGATAAAATGCTGAAGCGAGTTAAAGCTTTTGAGATATGGATCTAAAGACGGCTTCTAAAAGTTAGTAAGCTGGATTTATAGTATTATAAATGGCAATGTAATGATTACGGAACCAAAGGAAAAAGAAAACCATAGAAATCGCCAGTTTTAAAATGACAGAAGTGTGTCTTTTTGCTCACGAGTATTTCAAGATATTCAAAACGATGCCAGATATTTTTAATCTCGTTCCTGATGATAAATGTGTTTCGGGCCGCATATAAAAGCTCGCCGGGCCGCAGGTTGAGTATGGCTGCTGTATCATTAATAATGATATATTTTACAGATTTTATAGAGACGAAGCTGATTTTTATATGGAAATGTAGGTATGGTATTCCACCCATGAATATACTATATATAAAACATCCAAAAAATTGATAGATGTGGTAGTAATTGATGAACGTTACATTATGTAAAGTGATCACTTAAGCCAGCCGTACGATAGGTAGTAAGCCCTTTGAACACCCAAAAAAGACTTCCATACCTACTTCCCCATATAAAAAACAGCTTCGTCTCTATGATACATCTATAATATATACCTTGAAAATACAAAAAGCTTAGCCGATTCTTTTATACAATATGACGTCCCGAATCTGTCTGTTCTCCCATTTATTACATAGGATGTAACAGAGCTAGTCCACCATATTTTAAAGAGAGATTTCTGTCTAAATTATGAGTCAAAAATGTGCAAGGAACAATGTCCTTATATCAATAGTTATATATGTGAGCATTTAATCTCTGACTAACTAAATCGCAATCAGCCAAGGAGATATTGATCACACAATGATCTTCCATCTCAAGTGTTCCTCTCTTATCGCATAAAACACATTTGATCCATCATATGGATCTGAAAGAGGTATTCCTTTTATCGCAGATATCACCAAAATTAATTATAAAACGTTAGAAATGAAAGAGAGATATGCTTCTCCTTTCATCGTTTGTTTTATCAAAACCACAAAAGAAAAATAGAAACTTTATAACAAATGTACAACAAAAATGCCACATTCCTTCCACGAGCATCCATAGATGTCACCCTCGGGCGCACTATTCACAATTACTGACAAACAATTCAAATAGTTTTGGCAGTGACCCAAAGAGGTTTCTCGAACAATGAGTGACTTCAAAGATTGTATTTTTTCTCAACATTTCCTTATTTTATGAAAAACGTTAGACTATATCAAAGTAACTTATATCTCTCTGATACAAGGAAAATTCAAAATTCAAAAATTCAAATGTTTATTCAATGTTCAATGTTACAAATGTTTACAGTGTTTACAAAATTTAATGAAGCTTTTTTCATTGTTGTTGAGTATCTTGGCAGCAAGTAAACACTAAATTGATTTGACGCCCTGCCTGCTACACTAGTAATTTACTGTATTATAGCAGACAGTGCTCTTCCAGTAGTATAATGTTCAAGAATATTTATTATTTATATAACATTTGTGAATAAATCTTATTGCCAATTAAAATTAAGTAATAGTAATAATTAAATGTTTACAATTTAATAATGGTGTTAATTAATTATATTATAGACAAAGGAAAAAAAATGATCTGAATAGGATATTAATAAAATAAAATAAAACAATTAAAAGTATTTAAAAAGATGACAGTAAGAGTAAGACAGTAAGTGAAAAAAATGATCTGAATAGGATATTAATAAAATAAAATAAAATAAAACAATTAAAAGTATTTAAAAAGATGACAGTAACAGTAAGACAGTAAGTGAAAAAAAATGATCTGAATAGGATATTAATAAAATAAAATAAAATAAAACAATTAAAAGTATTTAAAAAGATGACAGTAACAGTAAGACAGTAAGTGAAAAAAATGATCTGAATAGGATATTAATAAAATAAAATAAAATAAAACAATTAAAAGTATTTAAAAAGATGACAGTAACAGTAAGACAGTAAGTGAAAAAAATGATCTGAATAGGATATTAATAAAATAAAATAAAATAAAACAAAAGTATTTAAAAGGATGACAGTAACAGTAAGACAGTAAAGGACAGTAAATGTTCTTGTAGGAATAGTATATTTTAAATTTAGTTTATATGATGGCTTTTAATAGGTTTTGGGCATGCTTCCTTCCCTTTTCATGCAGCCAGAGTTTCACTTTAGAAGAAAAATACGCGAGACTATGGCTATATGTTTTAAGTTTAGTGTTAAGAGTATTGAATGTTTTTGGTGCTTGGAAGAGGTGAAATCTTTGTGAAAAAGTTTTTTTGAATTTTGGTACAAGATAGTTGCAGTTCACCTGTGCCCTTGTTGAATGTGAGTGAGTTATTTGTTGGTGATCTTGTTTATGTCGGAAAAAATATTTTAAAGTGTTGAGTAAATATGTTTGATTGATGTCCAGGACGTGACATTCTCTGAAAAGTTCTTCTGAAGGAAAACGAAATGGCTTTTTATGAAGAACTCTCAATACCATTTTCTGGGCTTTGCTTAATGAATCTAATATAGTACAAGCTGCACCACCCCAACTGACAGTTGCATAATTAATGAGTGAGTGACACAGTGCATAGTATACTATTCTTCTTGTCGATGCGTCGAGTACATCTCTAATTTCTTTGAAAAAATAAACAAGCTTTCTTATTCGGATTGTAAGATTCAAAATATGTTTTCTCCAGTTTAGATGCTGGTCTATGTACACACCTAGATATCGTATATCTTCCGTTGTCTGCAGATTAGTACAATCACAGGGTTTATCTTTTGATTGACATGTGTGAATCAGTAGATTTTTGGGCTGCTTTATTACTGTTCTTTTACTGATGGAGAAACAAAACAAAATTAAATTATTAAAACCTTGCAAAAAAATTGCTTTAAATTTCTGCATCTGAATATTTTCGACTCATAATTAGGTAGGAATCCACCTGTTATATAATGTAGACTAGCTTTGTTACACCTTGCACACATATATCCTGTGGAAAGTAAGACGAAAAGTAGGGCGAAAGAGCGAAGTATCCTAAAGAGAAACGACGCAAAACTTGAAACGGACAGCACTGAAAGTAATACGCATTTATATCTGAGAGAAAGCATCGCGGTCAGGGGGAGAGTGCGTTTTGCAAGGTATAACTGCGCAAAATTTAATTGACGTGTTACACAATGTGCACTGAAGTGCGACCCAGTATAGATCCAGGGGAGTTCAACGAGCAAAAGCTCCCAAATCGGCCCTACACTTTCGCCATCCACACGAGCATTGTTTTAAAGCTAAAAGCGGTTCCCCGCTACGCCGCAGGCGAAGCAAAAGCACTTGTGCGGCGAGGTGAGGAGTCCGCGTAAACCACGTGAAACAGTACGGAGAACAGACGGACAGCGAAGAGGGACCCACCGCATTCCCAGGGCCGTTTTATGAGCAATAGGTCCCATATTGGCCCTACACTTTCGCATTCCAATTTGGCATTATTTTAATGCTTAAGCGGTCATCCTCGGTACGTCGCTGACACTGTGTAGGCGGCGCGGTGAGGAGACCACACAAAACCTCTTCGCTATCTCTATGTTGCAAGAATGAGGAAATACTAATTTATTAGGTGAAAATACAAGAAAAATGAAATACAAAATATAAACAAAATAAAAAACATGAAATGCAGTGATATACAATATGCATTGTAAATTGTAATGCAGCAGAATAGAACAGCATGCAAGAGGACCCACACAAAGTAAAGGTAAATCAAAACCAAAAAAAAATTATTGTACATGATATAAAATGATATATATAAAACAATAAATAAGAGTATACAATGATAAAAGTAAATAAAAACAAAGAAAGAAAAATATATTTACATGATATACAAAGTATGATTATATGTCAAAACAGCCAGTGGAATATGGAGTATAATAGTTTAATGTAAGGTAAACAGGGTGAAAATTAAATATAGTGTATGCAAAGGAAGAATAATATATGATGTGTGTGGAATACATGAATGAGTGTTGAAAAATATATGAGTGACAACAACAACAACAAAATAAAAGTAGAAAGGAGAAAGCATTAGACTAGAAGTACATGTGATAGAAGTAAGTACATGTAAAAGTACACAGCCAAGTAACATTAAGTGAGAGGACAAAGTTGGTGAATAAAATACAATGTAAAATAAGAATAAATCATTATAAGAAGAAAGAGCATATTACAGATTAAGATGAGTTGAATACTTAGTTGAATATGAATGAAGCCTTAACGAAAAAGAAAATGGTAAGTGAAATGTAATGCGAGTCAAGCATAAAAAATCAGAAATAGCTTGTAAAAAGAAACGGTTGGTAGGTAAATCACAGAATAAAAAAGCATTTTTAACAATATGCAACCAAAGTAACAATAAACAAAATATTTTAGAAAATAATGTGAAAAACAATGGAAATCAAGGGTAGCAGCAAACAAAATAAGGGTAAAAGGAAAAAGAAATGTAAATAGAAAAATTCTAAATGAAAACAAACGAATTGAATAGCAAGGAAACAAAATATTACTAGAAAAAAAGAATAGGCGGACAAAGAGATATATTATGTTCTTTCTCATGCAGAGTAAACAGTAAGGTGCGAACAAAATACCTGAGAGGAAGCCGCCGGGTGCAGAGGGGCGCAGGCGCCGCTCTGGAC
Source organism: Agrypnia vestita (assembly GCA_016648135.1). Lineage (NCBI taxonomy): Eukaryota > Metazoa > Arthropoda > Insecta > Trichoptera > Phryganeidae > Agrypnia > Agrypnia vestita. The sequence goes on along the minus strand of JADDOH010013180.1, from coordinate 3,043 downwards.
ATCCCCCGTAGGGCAGGGACCGCCTACAAACAACAACGGTCAAAGGTCACCGTCACACGGAATTACGTTACATTTTCCACGCGGAAAAACGATCAATTTTTGTATTCGCAATGTTCGGTCCCGCCGAGAACCGTTATTTCTCGCTCTAATTTAACAAGAACAACTCGTGTATGCAAAGATTGCGTTAAATCGGTAAAGAATTTTATTCTGTTCATTTGTTTTGTATGATTAATTGAAACGTGAACACATCAATGATAATATTATAAAAATATTTATAGATGTATGTTGTCAGAACACAATTACTGGTTTTTGTGCACAGAGGGATAAATATTAATTAAGATAAATTATAGAAGTCTCACAGAGACGAAGTTATTTACATGGGACACGTGTATGAAGTATTTACAGGGATTGTGGCCTGTATGAGCTGGCTTAAGTGATCACTTTGAATCTGATAGAATTTGATTTGAATATGTAGGGATCGTCGATATATATCCCTTCTGTCTCACTTGCACAAGCTTGCTTACGCTGCTTTATTGTATCGTGTCCCTAATCTATTAGCTTACTTATTTTACCCAAATCAGCAATATTTCAATGACAACACCGCTTGACCCAACTACCTAAATTATGTTTGTCGTCGAGACACTCTTGCAGCACGGAATTGGGTCAAGTATGCGCGACACCGAATTGCCGTTGCGCTGAACCGACTCCCCGCATAGTTATTAGTCGACTATCATTTCCACGGGCAGAAGTACGAGGAATCGACTCACATGCGGGGGTGTCGGCGTCCCAAAGTCCGTCGCGGCACGTCAAGGCCGGGAGGTCCTGCCTCAGGGCGATGTGGCCCTCCCGGCACGAGGGCAGCGCGACGGAGCCGCTGGGCAGGCGGGCCGAGCAGGGCGCGCTGGCGCCGCTGGCAGAGAAGCACTCGAAGGTCACGGTGCTGGAGGTCACCATGTCGCAGCGTCCTGAAGTGTCGTGATAAGTCACAAATGTTGAATAAAAATGCACTTTGAAAATTGAGTTCACTCATCTGGTGATATTAGGACATCTTTGCTTGAAAATTTGAAAAATATATTAAAAAAAAAAACATTATTATTTAAATCTCAGCCCCCTATCCCAATTAAAAGTATCTTCGGCCTGCTCTGGCGACATGCATATATAGGGTGTAACAGAGCTAGTCCCCAATACTGGTTGATTGAACATTTTCGACTCAAAATCAATGCAGGAATTCACCTGTTATATTATAACACAAGGGGGATAATATGCGCGTTTACAGGCTGCGGCGGTTTCGCCACAAAACAAACATATTTTTAAAATCATCTTTTTATATGAATAAAAACCATTTTATAGCCATAAAAATTTCTTGCAAATTTAAAAATTTGTAACTCTTTTAATACTCAACATTTCTTAATTATTTTTTAGTACAGTTTTATCATCATAACTTTAGGTTTATATTCGTAAGAAAACATACTCTGCGTACGTATAAATATTCAAAATCTATTGAAAGTTTATTACTTTTATATAAGAACAAGGTTAGTTATCTTAGTTATCGTCCAAAAAAATTGTAGTCTAGCATATACATTATGATATAAATGAATAATAAAAATCCACATTCTCGGGGGAAAAAACGTCGAAATATGTATGCATTTGCAGTGAATTTCCATCCTTAACGATTGTAGCTGTGCTACAGCGCGGTCGCTGAACGAGAGATTTTCGTACATTGACCCTACGCTACGTATCATTGTCGCACGCGTACAATTATGTTGCTATCAAGCGTGCACAGGCACAGCGAGCGAGCGTGACAGCAACATAATTGTACGCGTGCGTCAAGGATACGTAGCGTAGGGTCAATGTACGAAAATCTGTCTTTTCAGCGACCGCGCTTTAATAGAAAGCAATCGGCTATCGCACATTGAAAATAAATAAATGTACTCACTATTGCATTCAGGCTTCGTGGACCACGTGTCATCCACGGTGCAAACGGACGCCGGCTCCGTCAAATCAAGACCAGCATCGCAGGAGTACACGAGGATGGTGTAGCGTTCAGCCAAGTCTCCAGGAAACGTTTTCCGATCCTTGTTCAGGATATCGTACCTCCCGTACCTCGGGAAATCCGGGAGACGGCAGCCTTGAACACTCGTTCCACTAAAAATTACCACAGTATTCAACGACTTCTAGAGCCTTCTGTTTGTAGTCTTCTAGGATATTCAATGGCCTTCCCAGAAACAAAGGACAGAGAGGTCGGAGACAAACAAAAGGACAGCCCGGAATATTTAACACGAAAGAACCGTACCCGTTTTAAAGATTCGGAAAAAATTGAAACGCTTCGCCAAACATCGAGTAAATCGATGAGAAAATATTTCATTCACATTTTTATAATTTATTTCTCAAAATTTGTTATATTTATCAGCTTTATTAAAAAAAATATATCTTGAGGTTCAGAACATTTTATTTATTTATTAATTACATATTAGGTTCTCACCTATGAAACTACCGTTTTCTAATACTGGCTAGTTTAAAATACGATATCTTGCATTCCATTCGGAATTGCGAAATCAAACTTCTTACGTCATATTAAAGCTATGTAATTTCTTTTTCAAAACTAGTTATTCATTTGTTTTCTCGACGTTTTTTTTATATCGCTGTTTTTGCAACCATGGAGAAAAAGGGAATTCGAGTTACTTTCGAATACGATTGTTTGATATGTTTCTGGTATGACCGCTTCCTCAAAAAAATTTCAACCTCAACAACGAGCCCCATGGATGATCGGAGAAAACAGTCGATAATGATGAACTGAAAGCTAACAGTGATAGCAGATTCGTCTCAAAGCACGTTGAAAATAACAACAGCCTTTAAAGTAAGTGACAAAACTATATTGACCCGTTTGCTTCAAATTGGGAAAATAAAGAAGCTCGCGTATTGGGTGCAGTATAAACTCGCTGAAAGGCAACAGCAAATTCGTGTGGACGGTTCCCTAAATTTGTCGAGCCGGCACACGAATACAGGAATTCCGAATCGGGTTATTACTCGTGATGAAAAGTGG
>JADDOH010013179.1:0-11066 GCA_016648135.1 Agrypnia vestita | reverse complement strand
AATTCAATATTTTTTGCGGTCCTAGTAAGAAATTTGCTGGTCCAAGTGAGAAAATTAGCGTTATGTGTTTCTCACAAAATTGAAGATTGTGACCAAGCGCGATGAAATTTAAACTTCATTTTCACAGTTTTCATCCAGCAAGACCAATGGCTGGCAATGCAATAAAAAAATTCATTATTTTTTGCGGTCCTAATTCGAATCTTTTTGGTCACAATCTTCAAGTTTGTGAGAAACACATAACACAAACTTACTCACTAGGACCGCAAATTTTTTTATTAGGACCGCAAATTTTCTTACAAGGACCGCAAATTTTCTTACTAGGACCGCAAATTTTTTTATTAGGACCGCAAATTTTGCGAAATGTGTTTCTGACATACTTGAAGACTTTACCCTAACGCAATGAAATGTTAACATCATTTTCACCATCTGCGTGCGCCTAGACATACTGCTGGCAATGCGATTAAAAAATTGAACATTTTTTGCGGTCCTAGTAAGAAAGTTTGCGTTCTGTTTTTCTCACATACATGAAGATTGTGACTAAACGCAATGAAATTTGAACGTAATTTTCACTGTCTGCAAGTGCCTAGGCTATCTGCTGCGGGCAATGCGACAAAAAAATTCATTGTTTTTCTCGGTTAGGTTAGGTTAGGTTAAGTTAGTTTAGGGGGGGTTAGTTTAGGTTAAGTTAGGTTAGGTTAGGTTATGTGTTTCTCAGAAGATTTTGACCAAACGCGATGAAATTTTAGCGTTATTTTCACTGGTTGCATGCTTTTTGGTCCATTGCTGGCAATTTGACAAAGAAATTCATTATTTTTCTCGGTTAGGTTAGGTTAAGTGGGTTTGGTTAGGTTAAGTTAGGTTAGGTTAGGTTATGTTTTTCTCACATACTTAAAGATTTATACCAAACGCGATGAAGTTTAACTGTCATTTTCACTGTTTGCATGTGCCTAGGTCCATTGCGGGCAATGCGACGAAAAAAATCATTATTTTTCTCGGTTTGGTTAGGTTAGGTTGGGTTAGGTTAGGTTAGGTTAGGTTAGGTTAGGTAAGGTTATGTGTTTCTCACATACTTTAAGATTTTATCCAAACGCGATGAAATTTTACGGTCATTTTCAAAGTTTGCATGGGCCTAGGTCCATTGCTGGCAATGCGACAAAAAAAATCAACATTTTTCTCGATCCTAGTGTTAAAATTTCCTTTATGTGATTCTCACATACTTGAAGATTTATACCGAACGCGACGAAATTTAACCGTCATTTTCACTGTTGGCATGCGCCTAGGTTGCTCCATTGCTTGCAATGCGACCAAAAAATTTAACATTTTTCTCGGTCCTAGTGAGAAAATTTGCGTCATGTGTTTCTCACATACTTGAAGATTTTTACCAAACGCTAAGAAATTTTAGTACGCTAAAATTTCTTAAATATAAAATAACAATTTTCACTGTTTGCATGCGCCTAGGTCCATTGCTGGCAATGCGATAAAAAAATTCATTATTTTTCTCGGTTAGGTTAATTTAGGTTGTGTTAGATTACGTTAGGTTAGGTTAGGTTATATATTTCTCACATACTTGAAGATTTTTACCAAACGCGATGAAATTTAACCGTCATTTTCACTGTTTGGTGCGGGCAATGCGATTAAAAATATCATTATTTTTCTCGGTTAGGTTAGGTTAGGTTGGGTTAGGTTAGGTTATGTGTTTCTGACATACTATGAGATTTTGACCAAACGCGATGGAATTTTACGGTCATTTTCAATGTTTGCATGGGCCTAGGTCCATTGCTGGCAATGCGTCAAAAAAATACATTATTTTTCTCGTTTTGGTAGGGTTAGTTTGGGTTAGGATAGGTAGGTTAGGTTAGGTTAGGTTAGGTTAGATTAGGTTAGTTTATGTGTTTCTCACATACTTGAAGAATTTTACCAAACGCGATAAAATTTAACCGTCATTTTCACTGTTTGCATGCGCCTAGGTCCATTGCGGGCAATGCGACAATAAAAATCATTATTTTTCTCGGTTAGGTTAGGTTAGGTTGGGTTAGGTTAGGTTAGGTTGGGTTAGGTTAGGTTAGGTAAGGTTAGGTTATGTGTTTCTCACATACCTTAAAATTTTTACCAAACGCGATGAAATTTTACCATCTTTTTCACTGTTTGCATGCGCCTAGGCTATATGCTGGCAATGCGATCAAAAATTCAACATTTTTTGCGGTCATAATAAGATAATTTGCGGTCCTAGTAAGAAAATTTTCGGTCCAAGTGAGAAAGTATGCTTTATGAGTTTCTCACATACTTGAAGATTTTGACCTACCGCAATGAAATTTTAAAGTAATTTTCACTGTCTGCATACGCCAAGGCTAACTGCTGGCAATGCGATAAAATAATTCAACATTTTTTGCGGTCCTAGTGAGAAAATTTGCGTTATGTGTTTCTCACATACTTTAAGATTTTGGCCAAACGCGATGAAATTTTACGCTCTATTTCAATTTTTGTATGGGCCTAGGTCGATTACTGGCAAAGCGACAAAAAAATTCGATTTTTTTCGCGGACCTAGTGAGAAAAATTTCATTATGTGTTTCTCACATACTTGAAGATTTATACCAAACGCGATGAAATTTAACAGTCATTTTCACTCTTTGCATGCGCCTAGGTCCATTGCTGGCAATGCGACAAAAAAATACATTATTTTTCTCGTTTTGGTAGGGTTAGTTTGGGTTAGGTTAGGTTAGGTTAGGTTAGGTTAGGTTAGATTAGGTTAGTTTATGTGTTTCTCACATACTTGAAGAATTTTACCAAACGCGATAAAATTTAACCGTCATTTTCACTGTTTGCATGCGCCTAGGTCCATTGCGGGCAATGCGACAATAAAAATCATTATATTTCTCGGTTAGGTTAGGTTAGGTTGGGTTAGGTTAGGTTAGGTTGGGTTAGGTTAGGTTAGGTAAGGTTAGGTTATGTGTTTCTCACATACCTTTAGATTTTTACCAAACGCGATGAAATTCTACCGTCATTTTCACTGTTTGCATGCGCCTAGGTCCATTGCTGGCAATGCGACAAAAAAATTTAAAATTTTTCTCGGTCCTAGTGAGAAAAATTGCGTTATGCAAAATTGTCGACTGATAATCCCGTTTTGCTAGTACTGGACAATCACTAGAGCCACGTAAGTCTAAAAGCTTATGGTCAATAATTCAGGAGCTAAAATTACAGCATATGATACTGTAGGTCTCAATACAAAACAACCTTTAACCGAACAAGTATAGATAAAGCTATTAATAGCTTCAAGTGTGCTGTAATTTACTCAGTGGATCTGGATAAATTCAAAAGCACTTTCTCAAGTTTTATTTCAGTGTCTACAAGCACCTAGGCTATTTGCTGGCAATGCGATAATAAAATTCACCATTTTTTGCTGTCCTAGTAAGAAATTTGCCGGTCCAAGTGAGAAAAAAATATTTAACATTTTTTGTGGTCCTAGTAAGAATTTTGCCGGTCCAAGTGAGAAAATTTGCGTTTTGTGTTTCCCACATATTTGAAGATTGTGACCAGTTCCCAGCAATGGACCAAGCTCTACTATGCATTCTATTAAAATGACGTTTTATTTCATCGCGTTTGGTCACAATCTTCAAATATAAGAGAAACACATAACTGAAATTTTTTCACATGGGCCGGCAAATTTCTTACTAGGACCGCAAAAAATGTTGAATTTTTTTATCGCATTGCCAGTAATGGACCGTTCTGTATGCACACTGTTAAAATGACGTTTAAATTTCATCACGTTTGGTCACAATCTTTAATTATGTGAGAAACACATAACGAAAATTTTCTCACTTGGACCGGCAAATTTCTTACTAGGACCCCAAAAAATGTTGGACCGTGCTCTGTACACACTGTTAAAATGACGTTTAAATTTCATCGCGTTTGGTCACAATCTTCAAATATGTGAGAAACACATAACGCAAATTTTATCACTTGGACCGGCAAATTTCTTACTAGTACCGCAAAAAATGGTGAATTTTTTTATCGCATTGCCAGCAATGGACCGTGCTGTATGTAGTCTGTTAAAATGACGTTTAAATTTCATCGCGTTTGGTCACAATCTTCAAATATGTGAGAAACACATCACACAAATTTTCTCACTTGGATCGGCAAATTTCTTACTAGGACCACAAAAAATGTTGGATCGTGCTCTATGCACACTGTTAAAATGACGTTTAAATTTCATCGCGTTTGGTCACAATCTTCAAATATGTGAGAAACACATAACGCAAATTTTCTCACTTGGACCGGCAAATTTCTTACAAGGACCGCAAAAAATGTTGGACCGTGCTCTATGCACACTGTTAAAATGACGTTTAAATTTCATCGCGGTTGGTCACAATCTTCAAATATGTGAGAAAAACATAACTCAAATTTTCTCACTTGGACTGGCAAATTTCTTACTAGGACCGCAAAAAATGTTGAATTTTTGTATCGCATTGCCAGCAATGGACCCTGCTGTATGCACACTGTTAAATTGACGTTTAAATTTCATCGCGCTTGGTCACTATCTTCAAATATGTGAGAAACACATTGCGATGTAGTGGGGCCTACCCGCCCGGAGAATTTTTCGGTTATTTTGGCGGCGTAAAGCCGTGAGGTTGCCCGGCTGGTTTTTTCACAAGATTACCGCCGGCGCTATGAAGGATGGTGCCGACAAGCTGACCGCGCGTTACTTTTAAAATCTGAACGGGTCCAGATTCGTCGCTACACGAATCGTTTCTGGTACGTTTTTACTCAGCAACCTATTTTCATCTGCCCTTTGTAATATTATGTGCATATTTGTAATGACGGACCTTACACAGAACCCGTTCCGCTTCCGTGCTCGGAGCGTTCGACCAGGGATCGGTCGGACATCCGTCACACATAACAAACAATGAGCCTCGGGGTGGGATTAAGCATGGATAATCCGCTTAATCATTGAGATTTAGGAGGATCCGCTTGCAGCTGGGCTGTGGCGGTGAAGAACTGTCTCTAATGGCGGCTGGCCGACGGATCCGTACCTTTGCCGCGGGTCCCGTGGTCAATGGCGAGACTGATTTCCCCGGGCGAAGGCGGACGCCGTCGGAGAATTATGTATAATGGTCGGCGTGCACGACCAGAGGCTTCAAGTGGGTATCCGTAACATCTTATTCACGCTAGTTTAACTCCCGGTTTCTGTGAGGAGTTCGATCAAGAAGGGTGGGCATCCCAGCCATCTTCGCTTCGACGTCCAAGGAAACCGTATTTGTTGTGCTTCGAAATCAAGAACTTAATTGTAGTGAAGAGTAACTCTCAGTGTCCACCTGTTTCTTTTGGGTATTCGTCATATTGGAACTTGAGGAGCCTTGAGCTCGGTTTTATTTTAATTATAGTGTTGTAGCCGTCGGCGATGTGGACGGAAAACGATGATGAATTTCTCTAGTATTGATTATTTTCTCTTGACATAGTGTGCCTCTCGGCGGTAAATTCCTCCCCCTATTGTTTTATTTTGACGTCGGGACGGCTGTGTCCGTCCCGAGTCATATTTAATTTATGTAATATAATTTATCTGGATACCTGATGCGGCTGAGACCGCTCCCTGTATATAGTAATTTTAATTAAATTGTATTTCGCAGTAGCCACAGTTTTTACTGATTTTGATTTCCCGAGATCCTGGTAAATATTTACACACACTCACGAACACAATACGCTAACGATGACCATAAATACACACGTGCATTAGACGGCATCGGATATTGGACCACGGACGAGGTGATTGTAGTAATGTCGGTTGTGCTTGGGACCCGGGCACGCAGTGGCGTTCTATCCGCGGTCCCGTGGCAGCATAAATGTGCGTATAAATGCATATAAATTCAAATAAATGTGTATAAATGCGTGGAAATGCGTAAAAATGCCGAATAAAAGTGTAGAATTGCGAATAAATGCATAAAATTGCGTATAAATGCGTACTAATGCGTATAATTGCGTATAAATGCGTATAAATTTGTATAAATGCATATTATTGCGAAAAAATGCTTAAAAATGCGTATAAATGCCGTAAAAAAGCGTATAAATGCGTAAAAATGTGGTATAAAAGGGTATAATTGCGAATATGGGCGTATAAATGCATATAAACGCGAATAAATGTGTATAAATATGTGGAAATGCGTATAAATGCCATATTAAAGCGTATCAATGCGAATAAATGCGTCTAAATGCGTAAAAATGCCGTAAAAATGGGTATAGTTGCGTAAATAAGCGTATAAATGCTTACAAATGCGTATAAAAGGTTTATAAATTCTGAATAAAAGCGTATAAATGCGAATAAATGCATAAAAATGCATATAAAAGCGTATAATTGCTAATCAATGCATATATGTGCGTTTAAATGCATATAAAGTCGAATAAATGTGTCATAATGCGTGGAAATGCGTATCATTGCCGAATAAAAGCGTATAAATGCGAATATATGCGGTATAAAAGGGTATAATTGCGAATAAATGAGTATATGTGCGTAAAAATGCATATAAAGGCGAATAAATGCCAAATAAAAGCGTATAGTTTCGAATAAATGCATAAAATTGAGTATAAATGCGTATAAATGCATGATAATGCTTTTAATTGCGTATAAATGCGTTTAATTGCGTATAAATGCGTATAAATGCGTAAAAATGCCAAAAAATGCGTTTAAATGCGTATAAATGTCGTATGTTTGCAAAAAGATTGCAGATATGCAACTACCAAATGCGCAAGTTGATACGTCACGACCAACCATGTGCGTTTAAAAAGAGGGCTTTCGAGAGAATGAGTATTTATGAGAGTAGATGGTTGAGGAAGTTCTTGATCCGACGGACAAGAGGGGAGAGCCAGTTTGTCCACGAAATTATTTAACCAGGAAACCGGGAAGAAGTGGGAGTAAGTTGGATTGGAGGATTATGTGAAGCTCTGTATCTTCGAACCATCTTCCAGACAATAGATGAAGTGTTCTCTGGAGATAAGCCTTACAAAATGAGGTCCACCTGCTTTTTTCTTTATTTTTAAGAAGCTGCCTAGTTTGAGCACTAATTCTTTATCACGCACCTGTTTATTCATTTGTCTGTTTATCTGGACAGAAACTTACAATCGATACTTCACCAGCTTCCCAATGTCCAATTGAGCTAAAAATTTGCACACACGATGACAATACGTGAATCAATTAATCCATCATAATTTATTAATCAAAATTTTATATGGGAAATTAGTTTATCAGCTTATGACGTTAGTTTCCTACGGAAGTGATTTTGTATGAAATTATATACTTTACAAGCCCATTCGAAAAAAATGCGTTGGAAATTAGTTAATGAGTTAAGCAAAAGATGAGTGGGTTTTTCTTTTGCATATAAATTATACTGTATATTGTAAATTTATTTAAATACATAAAAAAAAATAAAAAATAAAAATACCTGTTGCTTTATTAATACATTTATTAAATTATTGAAATTTGAATCAATATAATATATTATTTGTATTGGATATATTAAACACATTACAAATATGTAAAAATAAATCAATTTTAACTAGAATTTGGGGAAAGTTTTGGATTATTTGGATTATTTTAAGTCCAATGGACATATAAATATTGATAAATGTTTAGATTCATATTTTATAACATGCTCTACTAAAAGTGTCCACAATCTGTGTCCGCTTATATAATATGGAAGCGAAGTTAGGGCTAAAGTCGACATATCCATCGGAGCCCGGTTCGGTGGCCTGGGAAGGTCAGCACGAGGAAGCCACTTGCCACTCCGGGTCTTCTCAGCTTCCGTCGGCAACTGCTGCGAACAAATATCTCCAGGTTAGTGCAATGTCAGGCTCCCAAATGAAACGAAGAAAAGGATAATTAATCAAACGGGTTTGGATGGCCGCCTGCTAGCAACACTTCAAGAACAATGCGAGCATCGGTTCAATGGAATAGACTATCAATATGCAGCGGTTGTAACGGCCACTCCTGATGGTCAGCCGCTTCCCAAGCTGGTCCCGGGGACAGTGCGCCAATATAATTCCACGCTAACAACTCCAACACAACGCTTGACAGGCGAGAGGCGGAGGGCTTGATCCCTCTGCTCGGCCGAGGGTAAAGGGAGGGTATGTAAGAGGAAATATACTTACTCAGCTCCTCGAGGTCTGGGGGCTGGTCTGCTGCAGGGCGCTTCAGGACTCGCCCGTCGCTAGGTATCTGCTGCTGACAGGCCCCGCCCTTCCCCGGAACTGTTCGCTCTGAGTTCCGCGCAGCTAGACACCCCGTGACTCTAATACTTCATTATTCTGACTTTACTTCTCTTACTACTTATCTCGTAATGTTTCGCTCAAAAAACTCGCGCGAATCTTATTTCCACAAAGAGTATTTAGACCTTTCGAGACCTTGTACATCCGTAGACCTATATACTTCCTACTAAATTACTGTTTATCATCAAAATGTCAATTACCGAAGAGCGCCATTTCAAATTGCACATTCATTTATTATTGTGCGTAGTGCCGTGAAATGAGTTGAACGTTCTTTACGGTTCTTGCAGAAAGTTCTCCTCATTGACTGATTTAAAGCTTGACATTACACATTGTGTAGACAGACCCTGGTTTGTATCACTTCTCAAGTCACATGGGTGGGTGCCGCTTAGGGGCTGACTCCCCCAGGAGCTCCCCTGCCTGCCGGGACTTGGAAAGACGAATTTTAATATTTCACCTCGCGAATGTTATGGCTCTTTGATCCTCCGAATTTCTAAAAACTGTCAAAACGTACAATTAAGGTACTAAATTTTATGACACAAATTCATTACAAAAATTAAACCCACAAACATTGGATCTAAGAGAATTTAGTGAATATTAAAAAGTGTTAACTTAACATTTTCAAACCGACAATATGGGTCTTCTAAGATTTTTCATTTTACTTCTCTTGAAATTTCAACTGTAATAACTTACAAAATTCACAACTTGTCACTCCTACGGTTGTCCAACGTTTGGCAGAAGATGAGAAGGAAATACTGAAAAATAATGCAACATTTTTAGTTACGCATCTTATATCTGATATATCCGAAAATAGATCAAAAGGTTGTTCGGAAAGTAATTTCGTTTTTTCCAACAAATGGCTATTGAATTTTTCACGGCTAACTTCACATTCAAGCCACATAGTCATTTTATAATTCTACAACTGATATAGCAAGGCTTGCTTGTGAAAATTTTTGTTTGATTGCAAAGATTAGATATTGTTTGGTGCCCTGTCAAATATGGAGAGTCGAAAGCAACATTATTGGCATATTTTCCTTTTTTATTATAGAAAAGGTAAAAATGCTGTTCAAGTAAAATAAATATTCGATGTGTATGGAGAAGATGTATTGACAGATCGCCAGTACCAAAACTGGTTTGCAAAATTTCTTTTTGGCAAATTTGATGTTTAAGATGCACCACGTTCTGGAAGGCCAATTGAAGCTGATGAAGACAAAATTAAAGAATTGATTTTGAGGCTTCGACTCGAGAGATTGCTGAGAGGTTAAATTTATCAAATTCGAATGCTCATTATCATGTAAAATGCCTTGGTTCGTTTCAAAATTCAACACACGTTCTTACAGAGAGAAATTTTTTGCGTCATCTTGACGTCTGTGATTTGCTTCTGAAAAGTCAAGAAAATGATCAATTTTTGAAGAAAATCTTCACTGGAGACAAGGAATGGGTTATTTATAACAGCGTTTAATCATGGAGTAAAAAAGATGAACCGGCTCAAAGCACTTCGAAAGCCGAGATTCGTCAAATAAAGGTTATACGGTCTGTTTGGTAGGATGGGAATAGTTTTATTTGAGCTTCTACCAGACAATACCACGATTAATTAAGTATACTGTCGTCAACTGGATTGTCTGAATGATTCACTTAAACAGAGCCGGATAGAATTGATCAATAAAAAAGGGATAGCATTCCACCAAGATAATGCGAGACTTCATAAATGTTTTTAATAACCAAATTAATTAAATTACAACTTCACAAATACGAATGTGTTCTTGAATATCATAAATGTTTAGTTATTCGCCAAAACCTTTTACAGCTTGGATGGGATGTACAACCACACCCACCATATTCTCCAGATCTGGCAACTTCAAAATATTACAAGTTCCGATCTCCAAAGAATTTTATAGACAGCAAAATCTTTACTTCAGATGAGGACATTAAAAATGCCTTAGATCAGTTTTTTGCCAGCAAAGATCAAAAATTTTATGAGCGTGGAGTCACGCAACTGCCAGAAAGATGGCAAAAAGTATTGAACCAAAATGTGAATATATAATCCCATAAAATACTAATACATTGTAAGAAATTGGTCTTTCATTTTAACTAACAAAAACGAAATTACTTTCCGAATAACCCAATATTTCTGGCTGATGAACAAGAATTGAAAAATTAAAATTATTCTAAAATAAGGCACTGAGAATAATATTAAAAAGAAATCGATACAAAAGAATCGATCATTTTGAAGAAAGATTAGAAGTAATGAAATTCAGACAAATGATTCATTTAAAGTTGCTTCTATTTATATATTAATATACTATATTATATATCCTCTATATTAGTATTCAATTTTTTCATTTATTTAAGGAACGAGTCCCGTAATATTTAATACGAAATAAATAAATTAAATAAAGAGAAACACACAAATATCAAATAATAAAACTGAAAAATTAAATGCTGGAACCTGGATACGAACCACGGACCTCTGTGTTTCGCGCACAGCGTGTTACCAATTTCACTATCCCAGCGACTTAACAAGTCGTCAATATTTGATAGTTATATGTTTCTCTTTGAATTATTAATTCACTTATTTATATTATTCCATTTTTATTCGGGAAGTAATCGACTGTTTTTACGAGAATATCAAACGAAGCTTTGACGTCTTCTCGCTAGTCGATTTCCGAACAATGGAAGTATTCTTTGCTAAACTGCAAATAGAGTATATATATATTATTAAACATATTTTTCATTTATTTGAGGAACGAGTTCCGTAATATTTAATACGAAATAAATAAATGAAATAAAGAGAAATACACAAATATCAAATAATAAAA
>JADDOH010013178.1:0-16356 GCA_016648135.1 Agrypnia vestita | reverse complement strand
TTCAACCACTTTCGGGTCCCAGACTTCCTCCAGCCCAAAGATTGGTTGGTGAAAATCGACCTAACCCAGGCATACTTTCACCTACCAATAGCGGAATCGCACCGAAAGTTCCTGAGACTGTACTACCAAGGGGAACTTCTCCAGATGACCTGCCTGCCCTTTGGCCTGTCATCAGCCCCGAGAATGTTCGAAACGCTGTTAAACTGGCTAGCGGGACTCTTGCGGAAGAGAGGAATAAGGACCGTAGTCTACCTGGACGACTTCCTTCTGGCCAATCAGTCAAGGGACCTGCTAGCGACCCAGGCAGTAGAGACGGTCAATCTGTTCCAGCATCTGGGTTGGTGCATCAACCGCGACAAGTGTGTCCTTATACCTACCCAAAAGCTGGAGTTTCTGGGCATAACTGGGGACACCGAAGCCAACCAGAAATCCCTCTCGGACCGCAAGTGCTCTGGCCTTCGCCAAGTACTGCGCCGCCCGATCGAGGCCGGCAGTTGCTCCCCCAAGCAGGTTCTAGGCCTCTTGGGGAGACTCAACTTCGCAAACTTCGCCACCCCTCGGGGTCGTTTGCATTGCCGAAGACTGCAGAGATTCAGCCACCAGCTGCAGAGGCACGAGCCATCCAGACAAGTGGAGCTTCCTGCCGCGGTTCGGCAAGACCTAGAGTGGTGGTTGGAGGCCGTAGGGGAGTCCTGCCCAATACACGAAGCCCCCTTCTCCCACTTCCTGACTACAGACGCAGCGGACGAAGGTTGGGGCGGCCAGGTGGACGACAAGACGATATCAGGCCAGTGGTCCCCAGAGCAGATGCGGTGGCATTCCAACCAGAAAGAAGCCTTCGCTGTTTACGCAGTGATCAGGGATCACGCTTACCTGCTAAGAGGAACGAAGACCCTACTGCAGACAGACAACAAGACAGTAGTGGCTTACATCAACAAGGAGGGGGGGACAAGATCATTGGGCCTTCTGAAGATAACTCGAGACCTCCTAGAGTTTATCGACCAGCAGGAAATATCTCTGACAGCGCAGTACATTCCAGGGAGATACAACGGGATTGCAGACCGACTCTCACGAGGGACACCACTCCCGGAATGGCACCTCCTGGAACCAGCGACAGAGGAAATATTCCGAATATGGGGACGTCCTCAGATCGACCTCTTCGCATCAGCCACCGCCCATGTGGTGCCAAACTACGTGTCGCTAGACTCATTGGGATTACGAGCTGGCCTGGGTATTTCCGCCGCCGAATCTCGTCCCAAGAGTACTGGCGCACTTGAACCTGGCAAGAGGCACCTTTCTCCTAGTTGTGCCAAGATGGGAGAAGACATTCTGGAGGGCCGATCTCAAACAACGAGCAAAGGGAGGGCCAATAAGCGTAAGAGATCTGAAGAGCGTCCTGATCGATACGTCGACAGGGTTTCCCCCACCGAGGGTGTCGGACCTCCAACTGGAAGTTTGGAGAATAGCAGTGGGTGGGAACAGGCTATAGCGGATTGGAGCCAGGAGGAACAGCAGCTGTTCAGATCTGGCTGGAGAGGCTCAACGCTGAACACCTACAAGCCGGCCTGGGATAGGTGGCAGCGATGGTGTACCACGCATTCTGTCCAACCTCATAACCCTCCCCCTGCAACAGTGGCAAGATATCTGGCCAACCTGTTCATCCACGAAGGGCTAGCCCCTCGAACAATATTGGTCCACAAATCGGCAATCGTATCCTTCTGTGGCCCAGCGCTTGATGCAGATAAGATTAGCTCGAACTTCCTCGTCAGGCACGTCCTTAAAGCCATCTCGGTTTCTGGTGGATGCACTGAGAGACCCCCGATCTGGAACCCCCGAGTAGTGGTGGAGTGGCTACGTGAAAACCCGCCAAGGAAACAGCCTGTATGACGTGTCAAGGAGGACGGCCATACTACTCATCATGGCATCTGGGCGAAGAGTCCAAGATCTGACACTTCTCAGAGTCACCCCGGACCGATTGATCGACAAAGGAGACTCCATCACGCTATGGCCAGCCTTTGGAGCGAAGACTGACACGGCAAGACACAAACAATCGGGATGGAGGTTGAGCGCATCGGATGAAAGGAACATCAACCCCTTGTTTTGGATCCGAAAGCTGGTCTCACTCTCACAGCCGAGACGAAAGCCGGACATGAAAGAACTATTTGTGACGACAGCAGGTGAAGTAAAGCCAGCTTCACGGACAATGATAGGTGGTTGGATCAAGTCAATCCTAAGAGAGGCTGGAGTGGAAGCAACGCCAGGAAGTGTTCGTTCTGCTGTGGCTTCGTTGAATTGGCTGGAAAACTACCCGATAGAGGAGATCTTGTCAAGGGGAAACTGGCAGAGTGAAATCACCTTCCGAAAATTCTACCAAAGAGAGATAGTAGATAACCCCAAGCAACAATGCCCCCAGAGCTCATTAGCGCCTCTCTTTACGCCAATATAGGCAGTCACATATAACGTCGAACCACTAGGTCACCAGGTGATAACAAACAGATCTCTCATAATGGATTCCAGGCGTCGAGACGGAACACAAAATAAAAGAATTTTACCTTCCATTAAAATTCCTATTTTGTTTCCCTCGACGCCTGGAATCCAGGTAATCCCTACCTGGTGCATTATGAGTCATATGAAAGAAAAACCGTTGCGCGGACGAAACCGGAAACAGGGATACCAGCGGGAATAAATTGTCGCAAACAGGGAATCAGAGGGGGTAGGAACGCGTGTCTGGTGGCGAAACAGCAGGCTGTTCTCTCATAATGGATTCCAGGCGTCGAGGGAAACAAAATAGGAATTTTAATGGAAGGTAAAATTCTTTTATTTTTTATGGGCAAAATCCATTTTTTCCGACAAAGAAGTATTGTTCAAGGTCTAAGAAAATTACTTTTCCCGTCAAGAATATATGTACTGTATAATCAGTTGATCGTCAGAAAAATCGGTGGCAATGTACACAATATTGTACATATCCACAGTGTAATGACGAAAAATTTAATAAATTGATTTTTATTTTTTTTTTATTTTTTTTTATTTTATTTTTGTTTACGCCCATTAGGCTTTTACATAAAGAGTATAAAATAAATTTCAAAAAGCACATACATTAAAAGTTTCAGGAATAGCACCAAATCATAAGTATAAAAATTAAAAATGTAGAGTAGGTAACGAGCAGCAATGCGTATAGGCTTTTACATTAAAAAAATATATCATAAAATTAAAAAAGAACATACATTAAACAATATAAATTACAAGTAGCAAATTATTAAAAGTACCAGGAATAGCACCAAAACATGTGTACAGAAATTATAAATATAAAGTACAAAGCGGCAATGTGTACGAAAAATATATATTACCCACCATTACATATTAACAGCTGAAGTCAGTAACGAAGCAGTATTGCCTCTTTAAGTGTGAACTTTACTTTCTCCAGACTGTCGACGAAAATGTCAATCATGCAACCATATTCATTACAAGTTCCCAATATTCTGTGTATCACAGAATTTGAATGATAGTTAGTATTGCAATTGTTGCGATGGAATGTGACAATTTGTCGCGTTCTATGTGTGGAAGGGATATTATATTCGATACATGCCACAAGGTCAGGGCTGTCCAACATATTGTTTACAATTTTGTAAAGAAGAACTATATCATAAATTTTTCTTCTATCATATAATGTGAGTAAATTTAGTCTCTTCAATATGTAATTGTATTCTATGTTTTGTATTGGTATGCTTAACTTGTAGTTAATGTATTTGAGAAATTTGCGTTGGACACGCTCAATACTGTCTATATGCCCATTATAATATGGAGACCAAACTGATGAGCAATATTCTAATTGGCTCCGGACAAGAGACATGTATAACATTTTAATACTTTCAATTGATTGAAATGGGCGTGATGTCCTTAAAATAAATCCCAGCAATTTTAGAGACTTACAAGTTATCGCATTAATATGATTAGTAAAAGTAAGTTTCGAGTCGAATAATACCCCTAAGTCTCGAATACAGTCAACATTTTCTAGTTTGGTGTTACATAGGGAGTATTCAAAATTTATTTTTGATTTTTGAAGATTTTTGAAGACAGATGTCAATTAGATTGCATGCTGTGAGCATGTGCACATGCGAGATCAGCAGTTTAAACCATCATCACCAACTACAATCCAAATTGATATAACCGGCCCTAAATGGTGTTAAAAAAAAAGTTTAATGGAGTGAAGACAGAAGGCATAACATTGAATGTATTCACACATCAAATATATTTTATTAAAAATTATAAATACCTGTTGTTCCCACCAATAGGTAACCTGAGCACGGAGATCCGCCACATAATCTGTATTGTGCATATTTAGTGTGGCCTTCAGATTTATTCCCCCAGTCTGCAAAACGACTTTCAGAGGAGCACCTTCTATACTAGAACCACAAACTGAATTTCCCGTCAATGCCCAACGCCGAAGATGGTAAGCGTATCTGCAATGAAATAATTTCGCATGAAAAGTCTTCAATATGTCTGGGAGATACTGTCGAGTACTTCCCTCGAATCGATGAAGATATCAGTACAATTACTTGATTTGTTCAATTTATTTTGTATGACGGTGAATGTTTTGCGGTTGCCGCTTGTGTGCATATTCCCCCAGTGAAGCCGAATGGGTTCTCATTTATCAAATATTCTTGATTTACATTTTAGTAAATCCGATTATCTTTGTAAAATGAAAACTATATTAAAACTAATTCACTTCTTCTCTGCGAATATGCCACCATTAGCTTTTTTTTTGATTTCGCTGAGTACACAGTAGAATTGTTCAGTGTTTCAATTTAACTTCTTTTTTTTACTGGTTAAAAAAATAAATACTTTGTCAGTAAAATTAAGAAGTTTGTTAAGAATTTTTTTTTGCTACACTTTTACGTGGGATGCATGATATGTCATTCAGATGGCAGTGTAATGTCCGTGAAATGGCCAAATTCAAAAATGTATTCGGGAAAAAAGCGCTGCAGACATACCACATCATGACCCATTTCTCATGAGGAAAATATTGCTGTACACAATACTCTTTTTAGAGATGAATGAAAATATATGCTTACCTGCGTTTAAAAGTATCTAAATGTGTCTTCAAAAGCAGCAAAGCTCTCTGAATGCATTGCAAAGAAGCTTCTTCGGTGGAATGTTCCAGGTGGGTCTGACCCTTCAATTTCTTTGGGCTGCCAATACCGGCGGAATCACTTATATTTACATTGAGGTTTTTGCTTTGCTCCGAATCCTTTTCGTCCAAATCAGAAGCCGGTTTAGCGGCAACTTCGTCAGTTTTTAACTTGTCTTTGGATTCTTTCATCTCTTTTTGTTTGGGCGCCGGCCCCAGGCCCTCCGCCGCCGTGTCCAGGTGGGACATGCACTTGGAAACAAAGTCTTCTTCTTGTTGCAAGTGCTGACCCATGTAATAACTATTCAAATACTGGATGGCTCCCATCGACACATCTGGAAAATAAGATGAAGCATGTCGTAAATGAGCCGATCATCGTTTAACATTTCCTCTCCGGTGCTGTAAAGTGAGCTGACATTTCCTCTAATGATGTGAATATCTCTGTAAATATACTAAATAAACAGCTCATATTTTATGTATGTATTCCTCTGCAATATACAGGGTGTCTCAAAGCGAGTAGCAAAAATTTCACAGGTGGATTCCTACAACCATGACCTAATATCAATAGTTATGGAAACACCCAATATCAAAATTTGCATTTTTTTCAATATTTCTGACTTATTTTCTGCAAAAAGTTGAACTATCATTACAGTAAGGTTTTAATAATTTTATGCGACTTGTGTCTAAGGGATTTTTTTTTAAATATTCCATATAAGTTACTGTGGTGATAGTCCAATGTTTTGACTAAAATAAGTCAAAAATATTGAAAAAAAAATGCGCATTTTGATGTCTCTTATCTCCGTAACCGTCAACATTGCACCCAAAATGTAAAGAATATTTTCGCACGAAGAAGACTCGAGACACCCTATATTAGTGAGAAGAAAACGATAAAGAAGATATAAAGAGACTAGTATAAAAGATAACTGAAACAGAAGATATTCACGAAAAACCTGGAATGATTATACAGATCAGACATTGAAAAGCGTCCCTGTTAAATACTTCATCAATCGTAAACAAGATAATGTGCATGAAAGTGGATGAAGAGTGGTAAATCTGGACAGAAGAGTGCGGTGTTCTATCCTATGTGAGTTAGTTAGTGAGTAATGTTACCTGTGTTATTTGCTTTTAAAGCAATTTTCCATAGATGATCCATGGCGAGAACGTGGGGATGGTTTTGGTCTTTAGTGTCAACTCCCCCCTGACCTAACGCCATTCGGGCGAGATTGCACAACTGCTGATATAAACTGAGACCCATTATACTTATTGTCTGAAATCAAAATACTTCACAGTCAAATAGCTTATAAAATATAACAACATTTTCGGGACCTACTTGCAAGACAGTGATTATTATTATAATATTGCATTACTCTCGTCACGAAAAGATTGAAACAAGATTGTGTCAAAAAGTTACATACTCGTTTGCTATGTCAAATCCGTCGAGTCCAATAATCATTATAAAAATACATGTCAAACAAGCCTTCTTAATTGCTAAGTACCACCACATCAAACCTTCTATATGTTACAGCGAATTTGCATTTTTAGTGAGACTATACTTTCACTGGTAAAAATGTACTTTTCCCGGTCGGGCAGAGTGGGGGCAGTGAAAACATCTAAATCAACGAATTCTCAGATTCACTACACATAATCCGTGAAAATACATTACTCAAAGCATAGACAATATATCGGTGAAACCATCAATTCGTACACGTAATTCTTAAAGCGTAGAAAGTATAAAGGCGGCACTACACTAGACGATTTTTATTCATTTTGCGGTCCTATTTTAACTCCTAAATTAAAATAGGACAGCGGCACCGCAAAACGAATACGAATCGCGAAGTAAGGTGTCGGCTGAAAGATCGCGCACTCGGGTTTTTTATGATATCTGACGACTGCCGGAACAAAACGAGGTTATGTCACCATGTAAATATTGGGGGTTAAGGGAAAATTTTTATTAATGAATATGTATTTTGTCAATTAAGTTTATTAAATATGTTTTTTTTATAACAATACAACAAAAGTTTATTTCTTACAAATATAGAAACATAAATAAACATACACCCGGTATTATTAATTTTAAATGAACCTTTAAAAGTGCGTCAAGTAACAAACACTCGATGCGAAAAATACAAAAATCAAAGAGATTCTAAGTCATCATTTACGTTTGAATTCATTCAGATTCTTCCGCATTTCCAATTTTCTATCTTTTTATCAAAAATGTGTCTAATGTCGTTTGCGTTTCTTGTTTGCGCACGTGTAAGCACGGGTGGTAGACGTACAACATAAAGTGCGCGGTTTTTAAGTTCGCAAACTTACTCGGCTCGACGTCGGTGACAGACGTGAAGCTTGCTCGCACCGTATCATTTTTATGAGTTTAATCGACTGTCTTTTGAATTATAAGATGATCAGAATTTCGTAAGTGTTCGCGATTAAAATTTTAAAAATATATTACGTTTTAGTTACCTACCTAAACTAATCATTGAATATCAAAGACCAGTCCAGAAGTGTGACAGTTCGAGAAACAGAACTATCGCCACAGAATAGAGAATATGCTATCGCTCAAAGGATAAAAATTAGAAATACTGTCGCTTTGTGATGACTTTGGACTAGACTAGTGTAGAATGAGACACAAAACGCAAAATAAATTTTGAAAAACAAGGTCCATGTGCCATTAGAATCTTGTTATAAAATCATATAATGAAGAATTGGTGCAGACGAAACTTTCAACACTTCAAAATGACTATTTTAATAATATCCGTTACCTACATAATGTTGATTTACACAGAAGAAATTAATAATGCAGTAAGAACCTTGTTCACGCAATGACTTATTAAATTGTTATTCAAGGCCCGGTTGTTTCAATTTGGATAAATAAAAGTTCGTTTAAAAGCATAGATTTTTACGGAAACGGATTTCAGACTTGTCAAATTTAATTTTTGACAGTTCGGAAACCAATAAATTCACTAGTAAGTGCAAATAGTTAGTTAAATAGTGTAGTTAAAATATGGTATTCATTTCTATTGGTGAAAAACTCTTTGAATATGATAAGAATGACCTTGAATATACTTTCTCTAAAATGCCAGTGAATGATGGACTCACTAGAAAATCAGATTCACTGTAACATATACATTTTACAAAAATATGAGTTAGGTAACCAAACATCCAAAGGATCTATTCTTATGAAGTTTTTATAGAACTGATAAGGTCAAACCTTACCTCAGGATTCAGGGTTGGCATTTTTTCAATATACAGGTACTTAAGTGCATCGATGCCAAGCGCGTGTTGGTCCGTAGACTTGGTGTGGCTAAGAAGCCACGAAAATAAGCAATCACTACATTCAGGATCATGAGCTAAACATGTCCATAATGTGTCTACTTGCTCTAAGGTTAACCTGGAAAATATCAAAATACTTTATAAAAGAAAATTTTACAAAATCTACTACAGTAAAACCCCGTTAATTTGGACCCTGATAATTCGAAATTCGATATGATTCAAAATTTTTAAAACCCACAAGTCCCAAAATGTTAATTTCATAGTAGATATATTTATTTATTTCACATTCCATTTCACAATGGTTAGATTTTTTTAATATAGGTCTCACTGGGCAACGCCCGTGTAGAGGCAAATATTTAACATTTTTTTATTAAACATGTTTTTTCGTGATGATTAACCTTGATAATTCGAAATTCGTGATGATTAACCCTGGAAATTCGTAATTAGAAATAATTTTTGTGCCATAAATCAATACATTTAAGTTCACATAATTTCAATTTTTTTAGTAAGCGATAACAACAGATATATCAACACCGGATATTTTAGTAATAGAAATGTGGCGGTTTTTGTATTAGCATAATAAATATATGTATTGCATTTCTGATATATGCAAAAATACAGATTTTTTTCACAAAATTAATGAGTTTTTTCATGAGTTTTCCGATTTTTGAGGTTTTACTATATTCATTATAAAAAAACATACGCGTCATCTCATACTCCATTCAATTCCTTTTCTTCTGATTAAAGAAGTACATGGATATTATATCATTTTAATAATACAAGAGCAAGTCAAAATTTATTTACACTTTGTTATAAAATTTATAAAGAGAAAGATAGAGAGGTTCAACATGTACATCAATTTTCTACATTGTCACTTCCCTTGCACTAGGTCCAGCGGTCCACAACACAGCTTGCGTATTTCTTACAAGAAGAATATTTTTGGTTGGTCATGAAGCCACTCTTGCACTGCTTCCTGCACAGCTAAGTCTGTAGGAATCTGCACAAACTTTGTGGAAGCCAAACTCGTCGTGGATGATTTGACGGACAGAACCATGAGTTCAAAGAAGACACTACCTCATCGATGATATCTCGCCTATTTGCCAGAACCATCTCTCGAGCTTGCTGAATCTTATTGTCTATGGTGGGCGTCCTGTTCCTTCTTTGTGCATCACAGATCAGGCCACATTCAAACTTCCCGATTTACAAAAAAAACAGAATGAACATGTTTACACTATAATAACCGGAAGGTAAATGACGCGATCGGGATCAAATTTCGCACACACGGCAGTCGTTACCAACTCTAAGTACGCGTGCACAGATGGCAGTACGACAACCTTGGAGATGTGTTTTGGCGAAAGTGTAGATAATATTTGACTAACCTCGTATTTATGTATACATTTGTAAGTTTACCTAAAATTATTTGGTGATCCCAATGGTGAGAAAATTGTGGTCAAAAACTGCAGTCTAACTGTAATTTCCGAGATATGTGAAAATAGAGGGGAGATGAGTCCAGTCTGGGCCAGAAGGAGATTCGCCTGGATGAGTGCCCCGGGAGATTGATCAGCAACAGTTTTAGGAGGTGGCGTGCTCACAAAGTTGATCATGTACTGCTTCAAGTCGTTGAAAAACAATTCCATCATTCTGTGCTCCCGTTCTGCCCAAAGCACAACCTTTAAAAATATGCCTAATTTTAGTAATAAGTTCATAACAATGGTTTAAATAGTTGTAGAAAATTATAAGTCATGAAGTTTTGAAATCAGAATTAATTAGCATCACCAAAATACATAGACATGAACTAAATAAATTTCTTGATACACAACCGGCTGGTTTCAATACCTTTGACTTGTTTAAAATAATTACTATGAGCTTATTAATTTTAAAATAATTATGAAAAGGTCAAACTAAATACTCTTTATTAAAAAAAAAACAATGTCTATTCTAAAAAATACGTTAAAAATTCAGATTTAAATATGCAACACTAAATATTTTAACTGCAGTATATTATTCATAGTTTATGCGCCATCACTGTAGAATACATATTCATAACTGTTCATAACCATGGCAAAAATTACAGTAATATGAACATAAAATGCTGACTATGGACAGGGTTCATCATTTTCAGTAAAAGTTCTCCGTTTCCATTACATATTCATACCTCCAAAGCGTCTAATAATATGGAATGAAAAAAGAACAAAACAAAATAATGTGATACAAATTAATTCCCAGCAATGTCAGATATCCAGCTAAGCCTACCTGATGCATGTCCATTCCCCGAAGCTGTTGAAATGAAGAAAATAACTTGGGCAACAAGCGTAGCGAAACTGCCACAGACCTGGAATTATTGGAAAAGTTTAATTCAATCTTTATTTTAATGTCTTCAAGGTTGCTGTTGTTAAAGGTGTCATAAAAAATAATCGGCTGTATTCTGAAAATAACAAAATTATAACATATTTGGTGATTGTTACCCAAAACACTCAAAAATAGACAAGATGTAGATTTACAACAGTCCGCCTTATTCGGTGATTACTATCCCAACACTAAAAAAAAATAGATGGGACGTATTTATTCACGCCCATGTATGTTTAATTGTTTCATTTAAATTTATGACTTTTAGAATTTTAAATGAGGCTTTTGGAATCGTTGTGAATCTTCATGGTCTAATTAAACAAATGGTTCCTAAAAAAGACTTTTAGGGTAGGTTGACTGAACGTCGGGTTTCACCACTTTAGGGTAGGTCGGAAGGGTGCTGTGTTCTTCCCACGTCGGGTGGCACCACTTGAGGGTAGGTCGACTGAACGTTGGTGGTTACCACTTTATGGTAGGTGGTGGTTGTAAATGAGAGTGATCTTAATGCTTTATTTATTATTCACAAGGTCCCTAATATATATTGTGAATAATGATTGACTCCATTCTGATGATGACGATGATATTGATTATAGAAGCTTCCTTGGAGATCCAAACGTTAGGACTGCGTAGTCCTGCATGGTGTATGTAGATCGTACTGCGGCGTGTCTGCTGGTTGTGCATTTTTGGCTCTATGTAATACTCTAGGTTATGTGTGTGTGTATTTCCTCTGCTTGGCGCATGTCACTTTTGCTGACCTATCAGTCACGGGTGTGGTACGATGTCTGGGGTCAGCGCCCTCCGTCCTCTTCAGCGCGCAACCCTAGCATTGACGGCTGTATGTTTATACCATCATGCAAATCAGTTGCAATCTGGAGTTTTATCCAAATTATAAATTTTTATATAAAATTAATAGTAATATTGTTTTAAAAGTTGGCAGAAATCAATTTTTTTCACACACACCTACTAATCTCTTAATCCAAAAATGTTCAAATATTAAATTAAAGCCAATATTTTTCTCACAATGATAGAAGTATTGACATTAGACATTATTGATGTTTCTCTATTTTTAAGTGTAGGGGTAACAATCACCAAATAACAATCTTGTTATTTTTAGAATACGGCCGAATGACTACTAATAATTATTAATATCAGAATAAGGCAATAGGCACTGTCTACAGGAATCATTATAGTGAAGGTAAGCTTATCATACCTGTGATTTGCTAAATTGTCCAAGCATCCTTCAATGAATTTGAACCGAATAAATTTATCAGTATTGTAACCCAATAAAGTGCACAAAGCCTTCTCTGCTTCAAGCGCTAAATCTTCCCCCAATTGTTTCTGCAATAAAATAAAAACATTTTTTATAATATATTTTTTTACATGGCCCCATATTTTTAATACATTTTTAAATTAGATTAAATTTGGCAATATATTTTTAACTTGTTCACCTGCACCGTTAAGTTATTAAAAATTTGTGAATAAATTAACAAATGTTAAGTTATTTGCAATTTGTGAATAACTTAAAGCTTTCTAGTTGAATTCATCAATTCCAAACCTTTCAAACTTAATAATGTCAAAATTGATGGCATTATAATGTTATACAATAACTGCCATGATACCGAAATAGCGATGATTGCTATTTTCAAAATACCGCTGATGGTACGGTTAATTGAGATGCAAATGTTGTCTAATGCTAATTATTGCCCATCGAATTGTGAAAAACCAGTTGCCAATCACAAAACAGGCCTAGCCAAAGTGGGAAATCGTCAGGATTTCTTCCTGTAAAAATTTTTTTGTGAAAAAAAGATACAATCAGATTAAATCTCAAATAAAGGGGTTTGTAGTACTGGTTAAAATACCATCACTATCTACTATGGTGGATATCAATATCAATGGGTAAAGACTAGTAGTATTATGATGTACTCACGATATACTGATCCTGTAACAAATCCCAGAGGAGAGTGTTGCCCGGTTTACAGACATCGTCCATTTTGAGGTTGAAGTGCAGGGTGTGAGCGTCGTGGTCCCTGTGCTTGACGTGAGCGGACAGACAATCCGGGTTATCAAGGCCTTGGTTGTGCGAACACACTGAATTATGCTGAACTCCACGGAAACCTAGGCCAGAATATCCCGGTTCCATCATGCCTGATAGTCCCGGGTTCACACGATAGCCACCCATGCACTGTGCCTTTTTAAAAAGATTACAATTTTATATTTATGAAAAAAATTGATATGCATATTTCATATTATATTTAAATACATTTATCTATGTTAGTATTTTATTTTATTTGAATATTAATCTATTAAGGACATAAATCTGTGGTGAAAGGAAAAAGGCAACGAGTCAATAAAATCAACTTTTGAGGTTGTTCTTTAGATACATATCTGGCAAGGAAAAATTAGATGAGTCAGAAAATAAAGTAAAATGCGATTATTTTTTATTTTTTGAAAAAGGACAAATGACACGATTAATTATTTGAAAAATTTGGCAAGAAACAACGAATTAGTCAACTTGGTTCAATGTTCTTGTGCAAAAAACAAAACTATTGGTGCAAAAATTAGATAAAAATAATAAAGGCTTTAAGAGACATTTCCTAAAGAAACGAAATGGCCAAATTTTGTTCTGACTCTCTTAAAAAAATTGCATTTTTTTACACATTCCATTTTTCCTTTCGTCCACCGAAATGTTCATCCAAAAATATATTTCTTGAGCCTGGTATGTATTTACACATTTTTTTATCATTTTCTATATCGTTTTTCAAAAGTTTTAATCTTGAAGTGAATTAAAAAGGTTTTCTCCACGTGGACAACTGGTTAAAAGTAAGTCTGTTATTTTTGAGAATATGTCAAGTTGAAAAACATTCAGTTGAGTCTTCTTGATTCAATTTTGAATAGAAAAAATTTGTTACATTTGGGTGACAAAAAAAGATAAGCAAAATCAAAGTTTTCCTTTTTTTTCTTAAAACTTCTGACTTATCTTTTATAAATTGTCACACTTTCATGAAAGTACATATTTATTAAATATTAAAAATTCATTCACTTTGATACAAGTCAAATAAAATGACACTGCTTATATAGCTTATTTTGGATATTATATAAGTACTAGCGGTCCGTGCCAAGAGTTGCCCGAGTTACGTGTTTTTTGTGTGTATTTTTTTGCACAGAAACCTATAGAATAACTATGCAAAAAAAATATAGTTGCATTCCTTTTAATTTATAACTGTAAAGGGTGGATAGGGTGGGATTGTCGGGGGGGGGGAGGTGTAATTAGTATACGCATAACCCCATACATTAAAATTGCATAATCTGGGAGGGATCAGATTTGAAGACAGAAAGTGGACTGGGTAACCGGAGGGGGGTTTATATTTTTTCTGCAGAGTCCTAAAAGATAACAATGCAAATATTTATTTGATTGCTTATAATTTAATTTGGAATAGATTACATATTTGGATCACAATTATTTGGAATGTATTTAGGAGCGCATAACATTTATATCGGAGGAGGGAGTGGGGTAAAGAGGTGAAGAGATATGGCACTTATGTTTTCCACCGGGTCCTAAAAAATAAGCATGTATGCAATATTTGGAACAGCTCTGTCACAGAAAATAGACAGATAGAGTTTTATAGGTATAGATAATAGAAAATGTTTAACAAACCTGAGCCGCTAGCCTAGCCAACTCCTCTTCGAGACCGGATTCCTCCCCGTCAAAGTCGGCCATGTTTTTATCTGACTTGTTGGTCATTGCAGAAGACAAGCTGGCCTCGCCGTCATCCCCACTCATCAACTCCATGAGTTGTCTACAACAG
Source organism: Agrypnia vestita (assembly GCA_016648135.1). Lineage (NCBI taxonomy): Eukaryota > Metazoa > Arthropoda > Insecta > Trichoptera > Phryganeidae > Agrypnia > Agrypnia vestita. The sequence continues at coordinate 1,806 of JADDOH010013178.1, read as the reverse complement.
GACAAAAATGTTGACTTAGACGGCAAAATGTTAATATATGGTAGATTTTGATTATTTCAGATGGTTAGAAAAACAGAAAATCTATTTATTTATTTTTTTAATTATGAAATTGTTTATTGGCAATGTTAGTAATTGGATGTGTGAAAAATTTGAAGAAAATTGGCTTAATAATTCTTGAGATGTTTTCTCCAACAAAAAAGAAAAAGGGACTTTCAAGAAAAATGCGAATAAAAGAGAAATTAATTTAAAAATTCACCTACCATGCTAGCTTCAAATTGCTGTGACTCAGCCAATTTTTTTAATTTTTGATTGAGTGATGACTCAAATAACTCTTAAAACTTTAAGCTATGAGATAAAGCACAAAAAAAATATTTTTGAAAATTTCCAGGTGATATAACCCCTTGATGCCAGGCCTGGCGCTCTATCGACTGTTCTCAAATTAAATCAGAAGCAATAATGTTGAAAGGAGGAACATCTCTGCTGTTCTCTGCAATTTTTGACTCATTGTTGTGACTAAAGAGAAGTACCCCTCATCAGCCAAATTCATCTCAGATCCAGCCAAGAGATGATTATGGTTAAATGATGATGACAAAAGATGACCATGATTAAAAATATATTTTATATCAAAGTTGAAGTCCATTTTTTTTTTTACCTGGCATCCATACTGTCACACAGTGCTGGACATTGATGTATATTCTGCGAACAGGTGGGTCCCGCCTCCCCCTTGAGCAGAGCTGCTGCATCACGACTCGTGGTCCTGCGGAGAGTGGCTCCAGTGGGTAGCTGGCAAACTTCTGCATCACTACCAGAACTCTCTTCTTCCGCGTCGGATATGGATTCAATTAACTCGCCCAGCTCCACTTTGGCAATGTCCGCTTAAAAAAATTGTAAGTGAAACTGACAACATGAAGGAAGAGAAGAGTAGTCTAATAAATGATTCTATATATTAAAAAAACTGTACTGCCACAAGACAAACTATTTGAAATTTAAAGAAAAGTCGAAGTGAAGAAACTTAAACAAACATGCCCCCAAAGCTACGCGCACATATGTGCGCTTGACTTTATCCGTCATTTGTTTCGCGACCAAGCGGTAAAATCGGCAGAAATGTACACCAAAAATTTGTCCAATCTGTTTCCTATTGACATTTTGCGAGAATAAAGTCAAATATATCAAGTCTCATTCAGTTATTAAAATTTCCCGGCAGAGCGTAGTTCACGTTCTCTGGTGTGCGTGAGATACCCTCCGCAATCGTGAGACCTATGCGTGTGTTCCGAATATACCTATTGAGTTTTCTTTACATTACGCGGACAATTTATCAAGTTATTATAAAATGTTGTGTTCCATTAATTAAATAAATGGATAATATTACATTGTTAATTTGATTTTAAGATAACATTGAATTTTTGGGCTAAATTTGCGTATTGTTATAAACAATTTTGTTTTCTGACGACCTTTGTGTTCGATCAAAAACTATATGATTGAGTCGTGTTGCCGTAATTATTTTTTATTTTGTTTATTTACACACCAAAATGGCAGGTCAAATGCATTTGATGAATTAGTGTCTGGTATATTGCTTGCCCAACGTAACTTGGCGTGCGGCGAATTTTGAACTAAAACCCGCTCCGCCCGCACCAGGTGGTAACCCCTCGCCCTGTCATTCAGTTCATTCTCGTCTTTGAGCGCGAGCTGTGTCATCTTGATTACCAATATACACTGAATTATTATGTCCAAAACATCCTAAACAGTCCGGGATGGTGCAAGAACAATTGCCAATGAAGTATTAAAGTTTTGCGAAGCTGAAAAAGC
>JADDOH010013177.1:0-30465 GCA_016648135.1 Agrypnia vestita | reverse complement strand
CATCTGTTTTATACGTTGAACACTTGCACTCTAGGACCCTGAAGAAAACTACCCCTACAAAATTTTGCATTCAGGGCCTTCAAAGCCACGCAACCTCTAAGCAACAACTGCCCCACCGCTTTGGTGCAAATATATTTTAAATTTTAACTAAGTTCGAATCACGCCGTGAACGGAATGCAAGTTGGTTGGAATGCAATAGTCTGTTCTACGAAGCGCTTGAGATTTAACGGTTGACGAAGTATCATCATGGTTGGGGCAGGTGAGAACGCAAGATTAAATTGTTACCTGCGCGCGCAGGATACGACAGGAGTTTTATCATTTTAATGTCCTTTTTACTCTAGCTTCCCTGAGAAAGTGATTAAGAGCCCTGACGACAGAGACTCCCTTTCGGTAAAAACAAGATCAATGGACGTAGAAATGCTGGGCGCGTAGCGTAGACACTTAGAGCAGTGACCCGTGACATTGACGGAGCGAATATTCCGACTTTTTAACATCGGGATTCCAGATTAGATCGAAAAGTTCCGACTAAAGTGGAGAATATGGTGATTTCTCCAATTTTTCAAAAGCAAGGTCAAAGGTATAGTTAAGTGCACTGATTTCAAAAATAAAAAAATAATTCGGTCGCAAGTATTCAAAATGTTATTACACATTGACGTTTTGAAATTTCCACCATTAATTTTGATATTTGAGTCACTTTATATAAGGAAAAATATGATAGCGATAAAAATTATGGTGACAATTTTTCAACAAAATGAAACTTACGGATTTTGCTAAGTGTCATTGTGTGTCGCACTCTAATTATCTAAAGTCATCATTCCAGCAAGTAACGGACATACAATGAATTTATTATACTTAGATTTTGACTACAGTCTATTTCAATCTACGATGATGTGTAAGTACCTACATGTTGTAGACAAAAAATAAGGTATTTTTTCTGTATCACCAGGGATTCAGCCACGGAGGAGGAGCTCCACGGGAAGTGACATGACATGGGCATTTTTTTTAATTTTCCCAATAAAATATTTGTTTAATTAACCTTAATAATCAGTGCCAATAAAAAATAGTTATTACCTATGATGTTATCGTTATCCATTTATGATAAAGTAAAGAAAGAAGATATTAGGAATGAATGTAAAGCTGATCTTAGCACAATTAATAGAATTAAAAAAAGTTCGTTCGGATGGTTTAGGCATGCTTAGAATGAATGAGGAAAGAGCGGTAAGAAAGACATATAACGCAAGTGTTGACGGCGCCAGAAAGAGAGCGCGACCGCGGAGGACGTGCCACGACCAGATTAACCAGATACTGGAAGATGATCCCGTTAGAAGACTCAACAACCGTCGAGCTTACATGCGAAGATGTATGAGGCGATAGTTGTGTGTCAGGACAGAAGAGTGTGGCGCTCTATCCTCTCCGCCTACCCCCACGGTGAATTAGCGTGACGAGTAAAAAAATTACCGAAATTTTACCTAAATTTCTGGGTCCCAGGGTGGTGAAACCCCTTAATTAAGCACCACGAAATCGCAAGCAATTCTTAATAACCAACGTATCGTGACGTCAATTCTCCGCCTACGTGCCTACATACAGTACAACAGCATGACGGTGACTCGATTTTCAAATTTCTGACAATATGTTTGTTTACTATAATTTCCTTGAACAAAAAAGAGTTTGGCACTTCGGTCGCTTGAAATGTAATAATTTCGAGTTTCGTATATATTTACGATTTAAAATATTTACATTTTGATAATTCATTTTGCTAATAGTTTTGTTTGTCTTGTGTCTTGTTTGCTGACAAATCAAGATTGAAGTTTTTCAATGTGTGATACATTTGTATGGAAATGATAGTTTCAATATTGTGTTTGCATATTTGTTATACGTGTAGATAAACTTTTATTCAAATATAACGCAAATGTACACGATTCGATACATTTAGCACATTTTCACATAGTTACATGATCATTGTGCAAATTTACATATTTAAAAATATTTTGGGAATCAAGTTGACGTGTTTATTTTTTGTAGTTCTAGAGGCATCTTTTAGTACAACGATTTGGCCTAAAATCTAGATCGAAAAAAATTACTTTTATATTAGTATTTTTACCGAGTACCTAAGCCTACGATATAAAAAAAGTATTCAACAAATTTTTTCGTAATCCCAATTATAAAAATTTCTATGTCCGTCCGCCTACCCTTCTGTCCCCGTAACGTCCGTAATTTCGTTCGAATTCACTGTTAAAAAACGAAATTAAATGGCCGCAGATGAGGCTTACAAACGCCCGGCGAGCAAACTCGAACGCGCAGACCTACGGAAGTTATCATCACCGTATGTGCGGAACCCTTCAAAAATAGATTACACATAGAACTTAGCAAAGACGCGAACCATTTGTACAAACAAAATTATACAGCGCACAATATAAGTGCCTTAGGATATCTGGCTATCATGGCGGGTTCGATTCCCGGTACCGGAAAATTTTTCCCATTTTATTTTTGATTTTATTTATAATATTAATTATTTAATTATGTTGTCGCGTTAGTTTTACGCACGCACAATCTCCAGGGTTTAAAGTAGCAGGCGCCATTAACCGCCGGAGGAATATATTAAAAGTTTTAATACCATTTCATGGGTGTCAGCTATAAATAAGTAAATGCTTATTCTTTAAGAAGCGGCATGTAAAAGTACCGTCATTTTTGACGGATTACAGCTAGTATAAAATGATAGCAAACATTACATCGTACGTACACGTAAGAGTTAGATTAGAATTACTGCTTCGTGAAGGCCTCTCCGGATTACATAAAAACAGATGTACATACATACTTTTACACGATCGCGTTTTTATCTTCCTCTGACGTCAGAGCCTCGCCCGTAGCGGCGATATCTGCGCCCTCATTAAACGAATCCCTAATTCGGGGAGGAATTCTGCACAAGGCTGGGGGAGGGTTGTTATTTGATAGCCAGAGATCTGCCGCTGCTGTTTCTGAGATCCCGCTACGGTTCGGTTATTATTATTTTATTAAACCTTGGTAATCTTACGCTTAATGAATAATAAACATGAGATCATTTTAATTTCGTGTTAACACTGAATAAACATCTCGAGTAGGATTGTACAATACATTCATTCATTCGTGATAAAATTTGTAAGCAGAGTAGAATAATACAGGCGGTACATATAGATATTTACCGAGCAGAGAAATAGTGATTTTGAACTGAATGTATGAATATATTATCTATATTATTACATTTATACAACGTGACATATAAGTATATGTTGGTATTTTAATTTTCGAAATTAAAATGTGAATGTCCCGGTAGCAGCCAAATATTTTTTCGTGGATTTGATTTTTCCGTATGTCTTTCTAATTGATTAATTAATTTGGTCAAAAAGTGAGTTTGGCATTAATGGGCACTTAATTAAATATGTGTAAACCATTAAAACGGGCAAGACATATTTAATTATTAACTACTTCTATTGTATATCAATTGTTAGACATAATTATTAATTTTATCTCATAATTTACTTCGTATTAACCATTTTGATTACTTTGCGATCGAAATTTAGACCTTTATTACGTACAGAGAATAAAAAATTACTGAGATGAACAAAGTAATTTAAGAATATTTTGAGTTTGTCCAAATTTTTCAAAGAACACAGTACTGGATTTTATCCCAGGGGGGCATTATTAATCAAGATATATTATAGATGTCTCGTTTATGCTGTTTTATGGGAAAGTAGGTATGGAAGTTTTTAGGTGTTCATAAGGCTTACGACCTATCGTACGGCTGGCTTAAATGATCACTTTACACAATGTAACGTTCACCATTTCCACCCATGATAGGATACCACATATATCAAATTGTATATATACATACATATATTTAAGTTTTACAACCCGTTTCACATGTGTGTTGTAATTAATATTAGTGCCACCAGCGTTCAAAGCTTTTTCATTCCCTTAATCAAATACATTTACATATTTATGAGACATCAATAATATATCTTAAAGTAATGTAACGTTGTAATCCATTCCCCTTTCCGAAAGAACTAGACACGTTCATTAGGAGAGGGGAATGGATCACAACGGAAGAATGTCCCCCCGCGTATGTCTAAGACACATTTATACTGCCGCCTAAATATTTATTTTTGCATAATTTATTACCCTAGTAAACAAGACGCAATATACTATTTTTTTTTAATTGTTTTCTAATAAAGCTCGACATATTTACCTAGATATTATACTTTTAAGAGTATTTAGTTTGACCTTTTCATGATTGTTTCAAAATTTACAAGCTCTTCGTAAATTTTTTGAACAAATCGAACGTATTGGTACCAGATTGCGGACAAGATATTTACGTTAGTTCATGTCGATACATTTTGTTAGTCTGCGCGATTACCCAATTATTCATCCTGCCCATTCACCGGACTTGGGTCCCTGTGATTTTTTATCATTACCAAAATGAAAAGTTGCCCTAAAGGGATGAGGGTTCTGACAATATCCTAAAGAATTTGAGACAGGTGCGCAACAGTATAACAAAAAATGAATTCCAAGTCTGCTTCCAGAAATAGAAACTCAGAAAGTAGATGCATAAGGGGAGGGCTTTGAAAAAATTCAGCGAAAAAGAGAAAGAAACTAGACAGGAGAATGTACATAAGACTTACCTCCGAAATTTAGCTTCCTCGTTAGCGCTTCTAGCCTGGTTCAATACAGGATACGTGTTTTCCTAACTGTTGTGGTTCTTCTACGAATTTGCTTTTTCTTCACCACCAACACGGTATTTGCGACGACTTTGTTTATTTATTTAGTGATAATACACGCCTTGATTAGGCTTTTTCGTAAATGAAACGCAAAGTGTTCAAAAAGCATAGCTGTCTAAGTACATGAGATAAGTAAAATAATTAAAAAATGAAAGAATATCAACAAGGTAAACATACTAAACAATAGACTACTTATGTAGGCAAACTACAGAATAGGAGATAGGTAGATTTACGAGCATTCAATATATCAACATCAGAAAATAGACGACATAACACGATGGAGCAGATCCAGGAGATTCTGGCGGGATCACGTAGCCAGAATGGACAGTGACAGACTCGTGCATGCAGCAGCTAATGAAATCTCCTCTGGACGACGCCTACCGGGAAGACCACCGAAAAGATGGAGGGATAGCTGGACCTCGTCATCCCAGGAGGCATAGTTTTCTCTGATCAACAGATCTACTAAAAGAAGAAGAAAAAGAAATATATAAATAGAGCTATATTAATTACTTAGTCGGTGCAATCTATATACACTTGAATTCATAATGCAGTTAGCACGCTTGGTGCCTACATATAATTGCTCGCGCTGTCATGAAACCGACCGCCCAGGTACTCTGTATGTAATCTCATATATTTATATCTCAGACGAGTCCAACATACCGTTAATAATTTTATATAGACAAATTAAATAACATACAGTTCTCCTACATGACAGCTTCGCTTAGTTAAGTAGGTACATTCAGAAATCATAATTAATTTGGTCCGAGGAAATGTGTAATTTCTGAATCTTTAAAACATTGAACTTTGTGTTGAACCCTTTAGATCCTCAATGGATGACCTTTTTAGAAAGACGACCGTAGAGTTGAATTATTATATTCTAGATTACTACGAACAAGAGCCGTATATAGTCTTAAATACATGTATATTTAGACCTTTTGACTGTTCTAATATCGAAGTGTAATAGGAGAACCAAAATAACAAAAATGTTGAATGCCCTAGGATTAGAAACAGTAAATCAGAGAATAAATTATAATGTATTGGTGCAAATATTTAAAATTAAACACGGATTAGTACCCAAATACTTTGATGACAGGATGAAGCTGAATAGGGATTTTCATTCTTACAATACAATACAAGTGGAAGCGACAATATAAGAAAACACCTAATAATAAATGAAGAAAAATAAAAACACCTCACAAAACTGTATGATGTACAAAGGTCTAAAAATCTTCGATGGCCCGCCAAAGGAAATTCAAAACACGTTGAATATAATGAGGTTTAAACAGAAGTGCAAAAATTTTATTGTAAAAACTTTTAAATGACTAGATGGAATGCAATATGTTTAAGCGAAATCATGTATTGACCCACACAACATTTTTTGTTAAACTAAATAATTAAGATAAATAAATAAAATAAATATATATGTAATGTAACTTATAAACACTTACTGCAGTATACTTATATTGTATAATGTATTAATGTTTTATTTCAATGTATCATCGTAAACTGTAACTGTACTAATCACCTTGTCCTAAATGACTATCCATTAGGGTCTTTCTGACCTGTCGATAGTCTTTAAATTAATAAATAAAAAATATAAATAAAATAAAAATATATTCGATACATTCTTCTAGTATTTATTTTCTAGTATTGTAATAGTAATGACATAATAACGAGTAACGCGATAGAAAGCTTCGTAATCCAACGCAAAAACACGTTGGATTATGAAGCATTCCTTACGTTGGTAATGCCAATATTTTAGCTGTATGTAAGAATTAAAATAGGGTATGACGGGATGCCAACGGGATTTTGGTTTACAGGAATTTAGAAAGCGATGCGTGACAGTGACCATCAGTGCACAGTTCCACGTGTTTTATTTTAAAGGTGTTGAGAATTAAGTTGTCACACATCATGTACAGCGGGTCGCAGAAGGTTAAGCGTGGTAGCGCTCCTCAAATCGAATTATGTTTGTCCGTCATGAATGACGAGCGTTCATGTTGTGTCGAATGAACGTCAGAAGTAATAGCATTACGGCCTGTCTTACTCTATCATTCCAAGGTGGAGCCGATAATCTTTTTAGCGATATAAAAATATATATGTACATAAATATTATATATTGTAGTGCGGTGGAAAACTATGGTTGTCTAATTCCACAGTTTATTCTATAAATAACTGGCTTATTGGATTGGATTTGGATTTTGCTCTTTTTAATCCCTTTCTTTTAACTCGTAGCGTCTGCTTGCTTGTCTGACGAAAAAACTTCGGATCGATTTATAACCCTTTTCCCGTGATCGAATCGAGCTGAAACTTTGCAGGCAGACTCGTGGCGACGATAAAAAAGATCTAACAAATTTTCGTTAAAAAAAATAATATTTATAGTATAATTTTGGATTTTTCGAAATTTTTTATTAATCAATTTTGTAGCGTCGTCCGACTCGAGCTCAACCTGTTTTAACTAGGAAATGAGAAAAGGAGTACAATAAGAACTTGGTTTTTATGGGTTAGTTTTTGTTATTATTAATTTAATGTACCCTTATATTTCAAGGAAAACTGTAAAAACTTGAGACTTACACGAAAGAAAATTGTCTAAGCAAAGCAGTAGATATCAACGCTATTTCAATTGTTGAAAAATCAAAAAATATGGCATCCTGTCTTATTTACTTATTTTAAATAGAGAAGCAAACATGGAAAATGTTTATATTTAAAACGAAAAAAAAGGACCAACTTGCTAGTCTGCTGGAATGGGGGCTCAAACCAGCGACCACTGGATCACTAAATCTTCCTAACCACTACCAACAAGCTACTTCTTTTCATATTTCACGATAGAAATGACACTACCAGCTAAAAATTGACGCGTTGACCGAGAAATTACATGCAGAATAAGCTGTTCAATTGTCACAAATAACAGAGAGCGCGTGTTTTTGCTATTTCACAGACAGATTTTCCGTTTTATACTTAACATATCTATATATTTATTTATTTTCGTTATAATCGACGCCCTAGTAAGCTTTTACAGTATACACGTTTTATATATTATACTATAATTAAGATTTCTATTTTATGTTATTATGCGACATGGACAGATTACGGCAGTTATAATTCATATTTCTTTAACGTAAAAAGAACTATACCAGCGATTGTAATAAAGCTAACATTCCCCTGGCAGACTACTTTAAACAATAGATTTCTTCAAAGTATTATTTTTCAATGTATATTTCGACGCTGACTTCCAAAACTCTGACCAAAAATAATTACTTCAGAACAATGAATATCATTTACCTACCAATAACTTTATTAATTGCGTCATGACAATGACCCAAATTATATAGGAATTCCTCAGAAGAGATGGTGAATGAATTAACAAGGAATTCGGCGGCCATCACAATTTCCTTATCGTTCGTTCTTGAACGCGGAGACCTTGGAGGAATTGATGATATACAGGATGTCCGGTATCTCGACGTCAAGACGAAATCGGGTGATAGGCCAAGTCATAATAGTTATCAAAAAAATATTTTTAAGAATCTAAGTCATGCGTTTTAAAAATTATAAGCATTTAAAAAAAATCAAAAAAATCTACACCCTGTGATGGTATTTTCACTCCTGTTGCTACAAATCTTTTTTTTTTCGTGTTTTTTATTATTATGTAATCCTGAATAATGCTTCTGTAAACTTTTGCCCAAAATTCAAAGCCAACTGCTCCATCTTGCAAGAAAATTTTACTTTTTTTTTTTTTTTTAAATATTTTTCTGATAACTATTACGACTTGGCCTATCACCCGATTTCGGCTTGACGTCGAGATACGGTACACCCTGTATAATCGTGGTAAATTGTACGAATGATTTTATTTAAATATTATTATTTATTTTTAAACTAACAAAAAACATTTTGTTACAGTAGAACAGTCCTCTACATACGGACGAGTTCCGTTACGAAAGCTCGTTCCATAGATGAGTTTGTTCCCAAGTTAAATCTGTAATATTTGCATAAATTCACACGATATTAAATTTATATTTAAGTAAATTCTAAAAATGATATTTTAGCATAGACGGTAAAAGAGGCAATTATGTAAAGTGAATCTCACTAAAGATAATTATTTTTCGTCGTATAACAATCCGATGTAAAATTGATATTTTGAATAAAAAACACCATTTACACTAAGAAGAAAAGAAATCGCACTTGTAACACAGTGAATAGAGAATAACGAATACAATAAACAAACGGCAATAAACCCGCCATTGTTATATATATATATATGTTATAATGAAGGTTTTCACGGGTGTTAGAAATGTTAGTATTGATTTCTTTGGGGGTAACCCGCGTCAAAATCTGGTCCTCAGAAGGACTATTCGTCAACCGACGTTTCGCCTGAATCACAACAGGCATCTTCAGGTTGCTTGTTAATAAATTTCCGTCACGAGGGGCAGTGCGAACACGTCCGTTCGTATCGGAAGCTTATTACCAAGTGAGGTCTGGTAAGTTAAAGTCTAAATTTGGGTACTGTGGTCATTATTGGCCTTAATGATTTTCGGGAATTTTGTATTAAATAATGGGTGTTCCCGGCCGTTGTTGGCCTTAATGGCGTTTGTTTGGCTCCTTGTGATGCGCTTTGTACTTGATGTTGCTTCTATTGTGTCGGTGGTTATATTTAATTGATTTTTGCGCGCTAATATATTATTTTTATTTTTACTAAGAAATCTACTGTTGAATATAATGCTTTTCCATGCCGTTGGGAGACGTATACCATCATCTCTATTGTTGATAATATTTATTCTTTTATATATCTCTATAGCTTCTCTAAATATCCTTACTGTTTCGTTTTGGACGTTCGCTATTATTCGTGTATTATTAAAGTCTATGCTGTGGCCTTCTTCGAGCGTGTGTTGGACAAGCGACGATGTTAGTTTTTTGTTGGTCATATCAACTCATGTTCAGCAACCCTAGCAGATATCTTTCTGTTGCTTTTTCCAACATATGTCTGGTCGCACGATCCACATGGTATTTCGTATACACCATGGGACTCTAGGTGTATTTTGTCTTTTACACTGCGTAGAAGGCTAGATATTTTGTTTTCAGTCCTAAATATCGTTCTTATGTTATATTTTCTTAGTAGACGGCTGAGTTTATCTGTTGTCCCTCTTATATATGGTAAAAAGGCTGTTGATAAAGGTTTTTAAAACCTTTATCAACAGCCTTTTTACCATATATAAGGCCAATAATGACCACAGTACCCAAATTTAGACTTTAACTTACCAGACCTCACTTGGTAATAAGCTTCCGATACGAACGGACGTGTTCGCACTGCCCCTCGTGACGGAGATTTATTAACAAGCAACCTGAAGATGCCTGTTGTGATTCAGGCGAAACGTCGGTTGACGAATGGTCCTTCTGAGGAACAGATTTTGACGCGGGTTACCCCCAAAGAAATCAATACTAACATATATATATATATATATATTGATTTTTTTAAATTTGTTACTCGTATAAAAGGCCGGCTGAATTGAATTAGGAATATTTTTAGTTATTATTTTTGACAAACTGTTATCGACAAATAAAATTCTACGCCATTGTTTATTTCTATATGTTGACTTAGGATAGATATATTGTTTAAAAAATCTTTATTTTATCTTTTTATGTAATAAATTATCTATTAATTTAGTAGAATAACCATTATTATATGCTATCTTTTTAATAAGATTTAATTCAGATATATAATTGTGTATAACGATATCCGTGTACGTGTTTTTTCTAAAGATATTGAATTCTATTTCGTTATTTATCATAGTTAAATTTAAATCAAAGAAATTTAAACTCTTATTCTTACCTATTTCTAATGTGAACTGAATGTTTTTATGTAATTTATTGAGAAAATTTAAAAATATATTTAATTGTCTTTCTGTCCCTAACCATATGCAAAATATGTCGTCAACATATCTTTTCCAACAAAATATATTTTTTAATAAAAGTGCACCACTATTAAAAATTCTTTGTTCTAAATTATCAACGAAAATATCTGCAATTAAAGGGCTTGTGCTACTTCCCATCGCCAAGCCATCTTTCTGTTTAAATATTATGTTATTGAAATGAAAATAGTTTTGTTTAAATATGACATCAAATAATAATGTTACATCATAAACTAGGTCTTTTGTCAAATTTGAAGAATTTAACAAATTAGTGATAATTGTTTTACTTTCTTCAATTGGAATGCTCGGGAATAAATTCATTAGGTACATCAAAGGAAACCAAAAAAGCGTGGTTTGGAATTTTGGTATCTTATTATTATTATACAAATTAAATTAACATAGCACATAAACTTTACGCGTAAATTAAAAATCAATTACTTGTAAAGTTTATATAAAATAAATAAAATAAAAAATTAATATAAACTAAAGCTCTGAAAATATGTGTTGTGTTAATTTTAGATGGATTTAAACATTACAAATATAGTTTGTTAATTATAATAAAGCATATGTATTAAATAAGTATGCTTAATTCTGTTTTATATTTTAAGAATAGTAATAAAAAACTAATTATGTTATCTTGACTAACTTGAGACACTTTGTAGGTCAGTTATGGGGCTTATCTCGTCGTATTTTTTGCGTAAATATTAATAAATCTTATAAATTATAGATATAGAAATACACCGATAATGGATTATTCTAGTGAGGAGGCATTATTGTCACTAATAATTAAAAAAATATTATTAAAAAATATATATATTAAAAATTCACCAATCCAACTAACCACCGCTGGCTTGTTTCTAGGTATTGATAAAATTATTATTTTTATAGCTTTATAGTATACCTGCATAAATAGCGCAGTTTAAACAAACTATTTGCATATTTTTTTCAATGTTGAAATGGATTTAATAATACTTATGATAACAGAAATGCGGTCATGCTTAATCATGAAGGCAGTTTGAGCCTTGTTTAGATAATGTATTGATATATTCACTTATGAATACTTAAATACACGTATGAATTCTGTGTATAATCATAATATAGGTAGGTACATAAAAATGCACGTAAAATGTTGAACTATCGAGAAAATCCCGGATTGCATCAAAATGTGGTTAATACGAGCATTTATTAACAAATTTTTGCTTTCTCCATGTACAAAGACTCATATTCAAGTAAAGTATTGTATAATTGTAAATTAAAAAAACTTAACTAATAAGAAAAAGCATTTTGCTTTTTCTCAAAACAGCACGTTTATCCAGAATTTCTTATATAGACTTGTGAAATTAAGCATATACCTAATAGTTAAGCATATTGGTCAATTTAAGGTGAAAAAAATCTTGATTCCATTATAATTAACCATTGCTGTAGTCTCTTAAAATATGTCATTGTTATCCCATTGTTAAAAATATATAAACGGTATTTTTCTCCATATGCTGTAGAGTGTAGGCAAGAAAAACAAGTGAGGTAGGTATCTGAATTTGTATTAAGTAGATATAGTAAATAGGTACATCATCGTGTTCTTGAACCTTCGCCTTATAAATTGACATAAATAAAAAAAAATATACTAATTTTACTTGTCTATATTTTAAAAGTAACTACGCCTTTACTATTTACTTATATTTTTGTAGAGATTTGTGTATTGGACTCAGCGTAAATGATAAAATTCTTGTGATATAAAATGTTCCTAGTTTAACACCATTACGACAAATAACACTCATAGCGTTTCGCTTGTTTGACTAAAATCGCTAATGTTGTCTCAATGCCAGTGAAGTAATTTGTTGAGTAGGTACGAGGTATTTTATTACACCATAGTTACATAATAATATTTACTGCTGATATGTTCTACAAACGTTTAATTAAAATTGTTTTAATTAAAAACATTTTTCAGCTCTAGAATTGGTACTTTTCCATATTCATTTTACTCATTGATCTTCGTACGCACTTAACACTTGAATCTTTTAAATGTAAATAGTTAAGTATGCTTATAATGGTGTTAACTCTTGTTTCGATGTCATAGGTTAACATCGGTCTGATACAGGTTTTGTAGATTCGGACTTTAATCTTCAGTTGCATGTTCTTGTTTTTCCATATTGTTTTATTCAGACATCCTGATACAATCGAAGCTTTCGTCATCTGGCTTTTCACTTCTTCATTAAATAAAATTTAACATTCAAGAAAGTCACCATGGCTATGGAAATTAATACTTGAAAAAGCAAATAATATTGATGAATCCATACTCTGCAGCAAGGTGCTAGTAGGTATAACTCAATCACTCTGTTACTTGATAAATTACTTCAATTCATCTGCCTGCCTTACAATAAATTCTGTTCATATATTTGTTTAAGAAATTTTCTTAACCACGTGTGTGGCAAAGCGATGAATATTTATAATTCCCGGGCCCTATATTTGCAAACGAAAACTTATTAATGACTTTTATGGATATTGGTAGGGCCAGGTGATGGTTTCAGGGTTGTATTTATAATTTTATACTTCTTTATTTATTTATTTACTCAGGAGCATTGTGAGTGAAATTTAAGGAAGCAACAAAATGCGCGCAATGGAATATTTTTACACTGTGAAGTCACCACTCACCAATCAAAAGCTAAGACGCCAGTTTCGGAGTGATAGTTAACCAATAGCAATTCTTATAAGTGACGATATCGTGTTTGAAAACTGTGTTATGAAAATTCACATGTTCCAGGAGCCAACAAGTTTTTTGAAAATGGTGTTATGAAAGATTTTTAATATAAATCCGTTTTAAATTTTTTTACCGCCTAGGTTTTTTAAGCATTGGTGGAAAACTATCATTAATGTTAATTCTAAATTAAAATACAATATGTGTGGGGTATAAAAGCAAAGGCAGCAATATCTAAAAAATAAATAAAGAAATGAATATTTTGAATGCAATTACCAAGAATTAATAATTTAAAATAAACTGAATTCTAGATTAATTTATCTATCCCTACCAAAATCATGTTTCCTATAAAATCTCAAATTTATTACATTATAAATTAGTAATCCTCGATGACTGCATTAAATTTATTTTGGATTTTGCTGCCTTTGCTTTTATATTCCGCAAATTATCTTCATTTAATACCATGAGCATTACCACGATGTATTATTTCATTTTAAAGTTCTATGCCCTTAAAAAAGACTCTACATATTACAAAATATTATTTTAGTGTGATCACTATATTTTATTTTGAATTATAATCATTTTTTAAATAAATTTATCTGTTTATTATATATAAACATTGTTTTTCAATTTCGTTCATCCAATGTTCGATTTTAGAATCCCTGGATGAATACAATAAAGCATGCTAAATTTTATTCAGTTTGCAATCAATTTGTTCTCTAATTGGTCATTGGAATTGATTTTGACAGGTCAATAATTTGGTTAATAATTGATTGTGGTGTTGTAATGTACGCTGGTTAGCCCCGGGGATGAATATTAATTTAAAAAGTATATTCAGATATCAATAAATAAGATTTTACGATTCAAGGTCAATTTTATACGATCGCTAGTTGCAGACTATAGACGATTGTATAAAAGAGTTAAGATGTGTAATTTATTCATTTGAATTTATTAATATTAAGTTCATCACCTAATTAGTCATCTTATATATTCATACTAGAAAGTAATATAAATTCACAGCACAAAGGAAAAGTTATAATATCAAGAAAATAAAAATCAGTTTCCAATTAATTGCATTTTGCATAATCGCATCAGGATCATCAGTATCTCAGATATCATTAGATATCAGAATATATACAAATGTATCGTGAATTATTAATTAATTAATTAATTAATTAAAAAAAGATCAGTAATTACTGCTATAGTTTCGAGAGTAGTAGTCTCTCTCATTATGGCTAACTTAAATTCAAAATTTATCAATCTATTCAGATAGCTCAGGGAGGCGCGCGGTGGGGAGGGGGTGTTTTTTTGGCTAAAAACGGAAAAAGCTCCAGGATCTGAGAAGTGTGAGTGTGTTTTCAGAATTTAGATTTTTTATGATTTCAACGATTTCCATATTGTTCATAATCCATCATCTTTGAGGAATCGAATGGAGTATTTTTAATTTATGACTCTCGAAAAAATGATTACTATTAAATATGTGATTGGAAAATTCGGAGAAGTTGTTATTTTTTAGGCAACAGCGATGTTCTTTTATTCTTGTATCTAAGATTCTCGCTCTTTGGTCAAAAAAATATTCCCACCGCGCGCCTCCCTGACCTGCCCGAATAGATTGATAAATTCAGAATTTAAATTAATTATAATGAGAGGGGCTGCTACTCTCGAAACTATAGTAATAATCAATAACGCATATTATGTGTGTGTAGTACAAAGTTTAAATAAAAATCATATTTTAAATTAAAATATTATACCACGGAGTTCCTAACTGCCAAATCTTTCGATGATGTAAAAAAGGACCAATTAGATAGTTTGTTCATGATGAATTAATGAATGATGAGAAAAGGCGGCACTCGTAGTTCATTGAGCATGACGTTGGCTTTTCATGTCATAGGTTCCAGGTTTGATTCCGGTATTCTGGTGAAAATACAATATCTATATACCTATATATGATTTTCACAAACCCTGGGTGTTGTATTTCGCTTACGATAACTGGGCCTCGTGGCTTGTAGCGTTTAAATGTGAAAAAAGGCGTTTACAAATATATGACACATGTGGTGATGATACCAATAATAGAGAGCGACCTACTGGAACAAATAAGGGTTTATTAGAGATCCATTAATCAATCGACGAATTTGCATGAAGACGTATGAATGTGGATGAGACGAGAATTGTGTATCAGGGTGACGCTCTATTCTCTCTGCCCATCTCGCAGAAAAATGGCGTAAGTAAGTCAGTAAACAGCCAACAAATGCGGTGATGCTTGATTTTTTGGAGATCCATCTGTTAATTATAAGTATTTGAATTGAAAGCAACGCTTACTCCCTTAATTAGCACTAAATTTAAATGTGCTACTTTCAGAATTATTTACAATATGTTGCGTGATTCACGATTCAGCATACCATTTCTTAGCCATATTCTTAATATTAAAACAAAATATTTCAACGCTTGTTGTCATCAATTACGGTCCTGAACCAGCTTACTTAAGTACTGCGGGTCCTCTGGGACCGGAATTATATTTACATCTCGCTAATCTGTACTTGGCTTAATCTCACTCAATAATCCATTAGATTGATTTTGTTAACTTAATTTTATAAGTGCTGCTGGTAATCGAGTTTGGCATATTCTATGCACAAGAAAACGATCCTACTTCTGAACAGGTATCAGTGAATAGGTTGACAATTATCGGTTAAACAGATGGCACTCTGAACAAAAACAAATAACAAATATGATTTGTTTTAGCTTGAATATTCAATAGAACCAAAACCGTCCTCGGGTAGGTGTTAAAGACGGAGTAGTACCAAACCCCGCGGTTATACAAATAAAAATGAGAATACTAATTTATTCAGCCTTAATTTTATTCAGATTGGTGGCCTTAAATTCTTGTTAATTATTGATTTATTTTCTGCATTTCGGTAGGTACCTAATATAGTACCTAACTGCAACCGTCGATAAGTTCATTAATAGTGTTGCCAATAATGGTTGTTACGATTTGTAATACTCTCTGAAATTCATGTTTTGAGCTTGTTAATTACAATAAAATATTCTATGATCAATATATTGCACAATTTATGAAAATAAATATATATTTGCGTGAAAATATTTGGGCAATCCTTTTACATTCTTACAATCAGTAGTGGAGTGCTAAATAAGTACCGGATTTGCTCTTCCCCCTTAGGATAATCAATCTTAATTTCTTATACAACAGTGAATTTATTTCTTCACAAAATCAAAATGATTTTGGGGTGATTTTTTATTTTTAATTTTTTAGTAGGTATAGATTGTATCCTGACAAAGGAACCATTGGCCCAGAAACATGTTGATATTTTCAATAAATAAGTGATGAAAACTAAGTATATTTTATTTTATTGTATTAATTATAATATGAATTAATTATTTTTAATAAGAAAACATTTTGTATAAAACTACTATATATTTATTGAATAAATAATCTGTTTCGTGGCCAGTGGTCCCTTTATCAGGACACAACCTATTTTTGCAACCTGAAGAAAGAACTATTGGCCCTCAAAAATGTTGATTATTCAATAAATAGTGGATTTATACAAAGTATTCTTTATTATTAATAATATTTATGCCATAACAAATGTTTTATTGCTACGTATTGCGTACAATTATCTTTTTTTTGTCGGTGCTCGATTAAGCTCAAATAATTTTTTATACATCTAAAAATTCGTACCAGAACACATTCCGGTCGTGAAAAAGGCACCGAAATAATAGTACTTACAATTTACAATAGATGCAGTTATAAAAATGAATAGGTTGTGTGTTGAACCCAAATTTTGCATCCATTCTCAATATTCCTAGTTGGCACTGGTGTTTCTTGTTTATTATTGACGAAATGGTGTTTCTTCAGATTCACCATAAGCAGATATCATTTTACACCTGAACACAGATTATTTTCTTTGCTAAAGAACACATTCTTATTGTGAAGTTGCAATTTTTTCAGAACAAAGTTCTGTGAAATTAAAAACCAAATTTTTTAATTAATAAGAAAGACATACAGAAAAATCAAATCAAAGAAAAAAGATTTGGCTGCTACCGGAATTCGAACCACGAATCTCCTCCTATCCGGTGCGTTATCCAATTTCGCTATTTTTCTGTATGTCTTTTTTTGTGCTATTTTTCTGTATGTCTTTCTTTTTTTTGCGCTTCAACAGATCAGAAGGCCTAATTACAGAAGCAAAATACATCACAAAACAGTAAACCAGTAAAACCAGGCCTGAGTAAATCACATAGATTAAAATTGTGACCTCACCGGGAATCGAACCCGGAACCCTCAGTGTAGGAAGCCAGTATCATACCCACTGCGCTACGAGGGCCGCCAATCTTTTTAATTAATAAATTTCACAGAAATTTGTTCTCAAAAACTGCAACTTCAAAATAAGAATTTTCTTGAATATAATATATGTGTGTTGTATCAAATGTGTCCAAAAATAAAAAATAAAATAACGGTTAATTCTGGCGTCCCCTAGCGGCAATTATACAGATTAATTTGTGCATACCGTATCAGAAAAAATGGATTGCTCCAAATGTGTATAATATATGTAAATCAATTAATAAATGAGACAGATAAGGTCGATATATTCACGGAAATGTAGGAGGCTGCTTTAGCGTAATTGGATAACGCGCCTACCCCAGATAGAAGGAGATCCGTGGCTCGAATCCCGGTAGCAACCAAATATTTTTTCGTTGAATTAATTTTTCTGCATACCTATCTTTGTAATTGATTAATAAATTTGGTTTTAAATTATTTGCATTTAACAAATCTTTAATGTGTATGGAAAAATCAAGACGTAATAATTTCGTAAACATTTTATAGGTAAATTTTTCAAGAATGCCCAAATTACCTTTCTTCTATTCCTTTTTGTGATCAGAGTTCTTCCCACCATGTGATACTAACATTTTTATTTGTGTAACATTTTATTACTCTGTGAGAAGCGATATCTCTAAGTTGTAAGAATTCGTCGAACTAAAGTTTTTCTTACCTCTCTTTCTTAGAATGAAGACATTAATAAATAGATCATAATAATATTAAATGCGATAATAAAAACCTCTTTGCGGCATCACTCTAACAACAGGGGAAAAAATCAAAAAGCATCTAACAAAAAGCGATAATATGGTTTAGAAGTGGAATCTTGTGATGTTGACAACTTCATTTGATACATTTTTTTGTGATTTAGAAATATAATGTAATTGTTAATAAAATATAAACAAATAAAAAAAATATTCAACAAAGACAGAAGAAGGATTGGTGCATTTTATTTCTGGTATTTGAGACAAACACAAATAGATATATGCACTAATTTCTCCATTCTGCATCAATCAACTGAAACGAATTTTCCCAACTAACTAACTAACCATCACGTCGTTTTCTTCAGGGGTAGGCAGAGATGATAGAATGCCATATTCTTCTATCTTGACGCACCACTTTTGCTTCGGCTACATTCTCATACATGTTATACGGTCTTCTGTGTATAGTTTTCTGAGATATTCTGCCGTGTATATACATGGCAGAATATCCCAGAAAACTATACACAGAAGATTCTGAACGGCCGTGAAAACCTAAGGACATTTTTATGTTATACGGTTGTTGATGCTTTTAACAGGGTCATTTTCTAATACGAATACTGTAGTATCTGATCGTACCAGGTCTTTCGCGGACCCCCTCTTTTCCTATTGCCTTAAACACTCATTCTATATATTTTCTTAACCATCCTTTCCTCACTCTTACGTTCTACATGGCCAAACCATCTCAGCACTATTTTCTTTTATCTATCCACCACACCACAGCAAACATTACATTCACTACTTCTAATTTGTTCATTACTCACTCTATCGACCAAAGATTTTCCACACAAGCTTCTTAGTAAACATTTTTCAATTTAGAAAGTTTAATAATACAAAGTTTGTTCTGATGGGTCACGTAGAATAATGAAAAAGGAAAGACCTTACCCGTTATACTTACCTAGTGAAAAAAGCAACATCTGTCATCTGGTGACGGCCCTCAAATCAGGTTACGAGAAAAGGTTAAAAAAAATCTAGTAATGATGGACCGATGGTCCTAAAATCAATTTTACCCATAGACCATCAAACTATATAGACATGAACTAACATAAATTTCTTAGTACACAGTCTAGTTATTCAGCTGGTTCCAATACGTTGACTTTAAAAAAAAAATACTACAAGCTTGTAAATTTTTAAACATTTATGAAAAGGTCAAATTAAATAATCTTAAAATGTGAAGTTTCTCAGTAAATAAGTCGCGTTATCTTTTAAATTTTTTTTCACGTTCGTACTTAGTTGGTTATTCATCATTCATATATATTTTTTAAAATTTTTTTAGTATATATACTTCGAAGGTTAATTTTTATTACAAGTTATATCTTGATGAAGGGACCATTGGTCTCGAACATGATGATATTTCAAGAAAATAACTGTTAATACAAAATATTTTATTGGTAAATATTATAAAAATAAGTAAGTAGGTACATTTATTTAGCCTTGCCGAGGAGCATGTTTACAAATTATTTTAGTTATGCAGTGTTTTGTTATGGGTTTGCTACGAACTGTCTATATTTTTAACAGTCCATAGCATCACTAATTTACTATGTTTCATTTTTCATAACATTTTTATGTTTTCATTTTTTGTTTTTAGTTTCAGTTTTTATTTTTTATAACATTTTACATTTTTGCTTCTCTATTTTGAAGTTGGCTTTCCTACAACGCAGATGCCAGGAACACGGTGTGGCATCATATTGAAAACAATAGAAAAATATGGTATACAAGATAAAGAATTGTTATGGTTCAAAAACTACATACAGACATTTATTTATTTATTTTATTTCTATGGTATACACTTATTACAATAAAATAAAAAACTTTTATATATATATATCTAGATAACAGTGTACATTATAAATGTGATTAATATCTGCTTACATGGTCTTTTAAAAATGTATACATATACATACATACATATGAAATTTATAACACAATATCTATCTGTACAATTACATAAATCACAAATTAAGTAAAGACAATTATAAGTTGTTTATCAATAAGAACAATGACATGTATTCATATTTGTATTAACAAAGTTTAATCAAATAATTTAATTAAAGGTAAAGTGTTCGTTAAGGAGATTTCGGTAACGACTTAAGTTAATGTTGAGAATATCTGCAATTTGTGCATACTCGTTTCCTAGGATGGAAAGTTTGTTGATCGTGGAGTATTTTTGGTGAGATGTGTTGCTGTTGTTGCAGTGAAAGAATGCTTGTGAACGGATTTTCTGGCCGATATGTGAAAAGATGGTAAGAGTTCCGGAGAATCCAAGTTATCAAATAATTGAAGCAAATAATCATATATCAGATCCAAAAGAAAATGAGCTTGGTGTACCACATGGGTCTGCCTTGGGACCATTATTATTTATAATATATATAACGATATTACATCAATGTTAACGAAATGTAAAATAAGATTATTTGCAGACCACGCTTTAATATAGGTACGAATAGGATAGTGACCTGGAAACAGTGATTTATAATATAAATAAAGAATTGGAGGAGATATAAAACTGGCTTCAATTCAACAAACTGAAGCTCTAACCTGGCTCAAAAACTAAATTTATGATAACTGGAAGCAAAAGAAAACAACAACATAATATCAGTAACACTAGAAAATGAGATATTAGAAGACGTAAACAGTAAAATATACGTTGGTGTAACCATAGATTCAAAACTATCATTTACAAAAAATACTGAATACGTTGTGAAGAAAATTGAAAAAAGTCTTTACTTAGAAGAATTAGAAACTATATAACCAAAAATACAAGTGTATTAATACACAATACTATGATTCTCCCACACATTTATTACTGTTCCAGTATATTATATGCAATGAGGGAGTGCTAAAGAAACTACAAATAGTACAAAATAAATCAATGCTTATAATATTGAAATGTTATATTGTAGAAGGATAAAAATGTTGAATGACCTAAAATTTTAATCAGTAAATAAAATGTTTTGGTACAAATATTTAAAATCAGACAAGAATTCTTGCTTTGATACAAATATTTCGATAACAGGACGAAACTAAATAGGGTTTTTATTCATACAATGCAAGAAACGCCGACAGCATTATATTTTAAAAGAAAAATAAAAACAATTCACAAAATAATTGTCTAATGTACAATGGCCTTAATCCTCGATAGACTGCCGAAAACTATATAAAACACAGTAAATATAAATTTAAACTGGAATGCAATAAGTTTAAAATGAAAAACTTTTAATGACTGTAGCTTATGTAATACAATAAGTCTTAATGTAAATCATGTATTAGCCCGTACAACATACATATTATTATGTACCTATATAACTAAATAAATAAAAATTTGGGTCTCAATCCTAGGATTGGTCTGCACCAAGCACTGGATCTCTCCACTCCTCTCTGTCACCTGCCAGCCTCTTCATTTCTTGGTATGTGCTACAGCGCATATCTCCTGTAACCTGATCTATGTAGCTTGATCTCGGGCGGCCTCTACGATTATAGCCTTCAATATTTCCCCGATGATAAAAAGCAGGCATGGATGTATTATGTTATGGCCTATCCAATTCGCTCGTTTTTGAGTGATTCAGTTCAGGAGCCGCCACTTTTCGCCTACCCTGCTCAACACCTCATCGTTTCGGACATGCTCTAGTCATTGGTCCATGTTTCGTTGCCACAACAGCACATTCCAGACAAAGTTTTAACCAAATAAACTGTTTTAACCAAATAACTATATGAATAGTGAAAATTTAATAAAAATATATGATTAAGTAGGTTATCCTGTAAATCTTTTTCTGAAACTCGACGTCATGCTGGCGCATCATACTACCTGGGGAGAGCTACTTTGAAACAGCTGCTTCAGACGTACACATTTCTTATATGGTCAAGTTTAGTTCTACCTCCGGTTTTACGTAACATCTTCAACAATTTAATATGTTCAGTTACAAATCCAAATCGTTCAGTTTCCTAAAATTGTATAGTTGTGAAAAATTCACGCTTAAAACTCGTAATGTTTACTTGTACTTATATAAGTGGTGTAACAGAGCTTCGCTTCTTTTTCCGTGAGTGCGGAAGTTCAGCGAGAATTGAGAATTCCACTTCTACTTCAGCGTATGCAAACTTATCTTTGATAACGTAAATAAAATGGAATCGATGCAAAGCATAAAGTTCATTAATCGGAAGGTTTCAATGCAATTTTTTAAGATTCATAAATTATGAATTATACGATATAATTAATAACTACAAAATAATTTTACTCTTTTTGAAGAAGTTACGATTTACACATTACCGTTACCAATGCTGAATATAATGCCCCACTCTGAAGAATTGTGAGTAATGAAAACACATGCAAAAATGAAGACATTTTTAACGTAAAATCTGTTACAAAATTGTTTTAACTAAACTCTTCAAAAATATTACCGAGGAGTAAATAAAGAAATCTCGCTTAAATTACTTCTCGCATAATTCCTACATACACTGTTAAAGTCCTATTATAAACTCTTTATTGTCAATAATTTCTAACTCCTAAATATTATTATGAAACTATAACTGTACGGAGTAAACATAATTAATGTAACTATATTGTATTGTAATCGGTTATTTCAGACCTAGGTTATTCTATTTTAATTATACGTATGTTTTAAATATTATTAGATAACAGAATGTTTTTAGATTTTTTAAATAAACGTTATAATTTATATCGGTTTTCATTTAATACATTTTTAAAAGTATATACTTCTATTTCTGTTTCCGCTTCTGCTCCTCCTCACCTAAAACAAAATGTATTTCCGTTATGTCACTTCTGTTACGATTCTAATATATAACGCAAAATCGGATAATGGAAGTACCTATCGTCGAAAGCATCATCATCGGACATGGAATGACTAGCCGATCTCACCTCATCTTGGAACAGGTCGTATTTAAGAATTCCGAGTTTATAATATGACAAAATTCTATTATTTTTTCTAAAACGACTTTCGTGTTACAAAAACATTATACACTTATGTTATTCTCTTTACTACATCTAATTTGTATTAAGAGTATATCTAATTTATTCATTAAGATCTACCAGGCCACAGACAGACGCCTGTTTTGATTGTTACTGTATGTGAATATTTGTAATAATTTCTTCAATAATGGCGAAATGACTTTGTGGTAAAATTGTTTATATAATTTTCAAGGAAAAACTTTATTTGAACCACTATATTGTTCAATCATCAACAAAAGTGGTCCTTTCATTAGAATGAAATGTATACTCAAAAGTAAAAATCTAAATATAGATATCAAAAAAATCAAAAATAAATCATAGTAATATCATAAACTTCATTATGCATCTCCCATGTACACACAATTTTTTTTTTAAGTCTATATTTGATTTTTAATTTTTAGTATACCTACATTATATCCTGACAAAAGAATCATTGGACCTGATATATGTTGATGATTTAACGAAATAGTGGTTTATATAAAGTTTTTTCTTAATAATTACACTCATAACAATCTTAAAAAACAGCTCTTAAAGATACATAAAATAAAAAAATAATTGGTATGTGTAATAAATAATAAAAAAATCATTTTACATATTGCGCAATATTAATGTTATTGCTCTCAGCTCTCGGTGGGAGTATAATTTCTGATGAACGTGCCCATTAAATCGGGACTTTTGAAGTGGATTTACGGGTTAATCAAAAAGGACGCGACTGATATTATTTCTCTACACGTAATTTACAATATTTACTTAAATGCACCATAATAAGTTTGCACTATTTCATTAATATATGAATACTGGAAACGAAAGAAAACACAAGAAACTTTTTTATCTTTTGCATTATCTGAAAGAGCTTCGTACGGAATACAGGCTTTGCATATCTTTTCTACCGGTTTCAATTTCAATTCTGAATGCTGCGAAAGTGCCTGCGAGCAACTTATGTCATGGGTACCTTCTTCTCCGGTTTATGGTAGGGAAAGGAACTAGTATCACGTAGCACGGAGCAAGTATGTGACAACCGTTCGCACTATATGATCAATTAACCTCATATCTAAATTGTTTATGTGTGAGGCTACATGAATATTGTAATGGATCTGCGGAACAATGCGCGAAAGGGACAGAGCACGACAGAGACGGTAAATGGATATAAGGGCGAGCAGCGCGAGTGAAAGAGCTTTTTTGCATTATATCGAGACCGATCGCTATTTTTCATTGTTATCACCGAATCTCTATAAAACGTATTGTTTTTGCCCATAAATTACGAGTCTACAACAAGATCTTTTATTAGAAGGAACCCAGCACAAAGAAGACCAAGACAAGAATATCACAAATATGAAATGATTTAGCGATTTTTTTAAGACAGCTTTCTACAAATGTGAAGCCCAAGAGTCTATAAAAAAATTATCATCATCACATCACTATTGGCTCTACAACCCCCGGTGGGTCTTGACCTCCTCAAAAGTCTTCTTCCACTTATCTCAATCTTGTGCCATCTCTTGTTCTGAAGGCAGGTATGTCTCTGAGTAAATTGTTGCTCCATCTTAATTTTGGCCTTCCTAAGCTCCTTCACGCTATTGGTCTTAAATTCAGCAAGGCTTGAGGGCTTGCGGTTCAGGTATTCTCTCCATATGATCTAGCTACCAAAGTCTCCCCAATTTTCTAAATGTTGTGATGCTTATAGCTCATTATTGTAGCATCTACATTAAACTGATCCAAACTAGTCTAGAACTGGTCCAAAAATACGCCTCAAAATTTTCCTTTTAAAAACGTCCAGTATTCGCTCGTTCCTCTTAGTCAGCAACCATGTCTCAGCTGCGTATGTGAACACTGATCTTTTGTATACTAATATTTTAGTGTTTCTGGATTTAACAGTCTTAATACTATAAAAAATATCAAAGATAAATTACCCCAAATTTTTGAGAGCATTCGTTTTAAAAAAAAAGCAAGCTTATTCTCTGATGACTTAATTATTTAAATAACCTACCAATAATCATATTCCCTCCCCCCCCCCATATTTTTCTACTTATATAATTGTATTTTTGTTTTACAATTTTTGGTATCAGTATTATTTTCAATAATTTTAAGTTGTTTTTATGCGGTTATTTCTTTGAGTAAAACTATAAAATCGAACACTGTACTGAAAGTCATTTTGTTATCACATTATCCAAAATTATTTTATTTTTGTATAATTAGGTACATTAACTTTATTTTGAATAAGCAAATAAACATGATAACAATGTAATTTTAAATTTCTTTTTGTTTAATAAATTATTTCACATAAGTAGGTACATAACTGCACGTTTTGGAACTGAATTTATTTACAATATAATTCAAATTCTAGTAAAAATGTTTGTTTTTAAATAATTAATATTTACTCTTGTTTATCCATCCAAATAGGTATGTAAAATAAAATTTTTAAAAAATTCTTCAAAAAAGCAAATGATTTTTAAGTGACATTATAATATAATTAATAAAAATGTACTTTATTTTCACCACTTACATATTGAAAATAAT
The DNA here is from genome assembly GCA_016648135.1 of Agrypnia vestita. NCBI lineage: Eukaryota > Metazoa > Arthropoda > Insecta > Trichoptera > Phryganeidae > Agrypnia > Agrypnia vestita. Next base: position 4,560 of record JADDOH010013177.1, on the reverse strand, counting down.
AACATGTTTCAAAAATTCTTTTGAATTTGTTTTCATTTTAGTGCTTAATTATTATTCATTTCCCGTGTATTATTATTTTTTCATGTATTTTGATTGCCTATACTTCGATTTTTTATTTTTTATTTGTTAATATACATTATAAACCTACTGATGAAAGGGCCATTGGCCCTGTAACCTGTTGATATTTTCAATATATAAATGGTGAAAACAAAGTACATTTTTATTAATTATGTCAAGTTAATATACTCACTTATGCCTTGCTTCCTATATTTATGTGCATTCAGTTTATAACTTCAACTGTTGATTAGAGTTGCTGTTATTATATGAAAGCCAAATAGTGTAAATACACTCAAGTAGAGTAATAACAGTGTTTTATTCGTAACCATTCATTGTTAACTGGATTCTCGATTGTTCCAAGGCCTCTTTTTTTGCTTACATTTTTCATTTTCCTAAATGCAATTTCTCAATGTTCTGCAATACACTGATTATTGAGATCCACGGTCTGATTTTGCTTGCACGAGTAGGTACTATAATTTTTTTCTTTTTCCTAAACTTTATGGATAGGTGTATTGTATTTTTCTATATAATGTATACTTTTGCACTATTTTCATATATTATATATTCTGTAAACTAACATTTTCTTAATTTTTACTTTCCTTTATTTTTTCTGTGGGTTTATTATTTACTAATTAAGTATTTTAAAGGCTTTAGGTCTTTAGGCTTTATGTTAGTCGCTAGGTGGATGTTAATAAAATAAAAATAAATTTTGAAGATCATTATGAACCTAACTTTACGAAGTTAACGCCGATTCTTCAATAATACATTTTTAATTAAATTAAAATAAACTCACGCGATTAAAAACAAAGATAATTAAAAAATTTATTAAATTTTAATTATCGCTAAATATCGCGCGTTTTAAGCGGGGCATGCTTTTAGATTGACCCTTGCAGCGCAGGCGCCAAAGCGCTGCCACCGCGCGCGGCACTAACTCAAACATTTGGATATTTTTGACAGACGCACCAACGCAGGACAATGCGTGTCCTGTCACGGCCGGCCATCATAATACGGGCGACCAGCGACCAGCGACCACCGCCCCCATGCATAAACATCGCGGCGATGCGCGCGCCGCCCGGCGGCTGCCCGCGATACTGATGATTCAGAAATGGAACCGTGCAAGAACGCGGGCGCGGCAAAAAACCGCCACTTGCTAACAAGATGCTAATCAGTCCATTTTAAAGCGTCGGCGTCGATCAAAGAGCATCTTACCTCCCTGTCCCGCCAGAGCCGACATCGATCACTCCTTCCCCCTCTGCGCCGCGGAGGCATTTGACGCGACTTATGAAACGAACCGGCCGCCGGTCGCTCGGTGTTTTGTTTTCGTCTTTGTGCGGAATTAAAATTGACCGCATTGTAGTACGTAATCCTCCGGTGAGCAGTTTGCGAACGAGCGGGTCCCGCCGAACGGGTCGGATACGCCGAAATAGTGATAGAGTCCCCAAATCGAGTTCGATCCAGTTCGCAAACTAACTTACTAACCGAAAGAACTGAAAAAAAAAGAAATTTAAATTTAAAAAAGACAAGTAGCTTGTTGGTTTTGCGGTTAGGACACTCGCCTCGTGATCCGAAGGTCGCGGGTTCGAATCTCAGCCCAGTCTAGCAAGTTAGTCCTATTTTCATAGCACAAGCGTTTAGCTTAGTTTGAAAGTAGTAAGAATATTGATGTGACACGTATTCCGTCTTCGCATCTCTATTTAAAAAAAAAAAAAAAAAATGTCAACACCAGCGTTGTGTTGTCAGTGCTTAACTAGAATTTATGGGAAGTAAATCTAAATGTAGCATCTCGTAATATTCCTATCACAATTATTAACGTATTATTCAGTTTTTTAATAATAATTTAGCTTATTATTAAAAAAAACTAATATTCTCTCAACTTTTTACCCTAATACACATATTTTTAACTAAAAAGAATATGTGTACGTGTCACATCAGTATTCTAACTATTTTCATTCAAAACTCTTTTTTTGACAACACAAACAAACAAGAAAGTTGAAAGACAAACAAAAAAAAAAACAAAACACAAAAAACTTTTCATAGCACAGGCGTTACTGTGCTATGAAAAATAAGACAAAATTGCTGACAGATAGATTAATTGAGACACGTGAACTGATCGTTCGAAAGAACAGGTCTTTTAGACCCGTTCTTTTTGGTGATACAGCTCAACATCCTCTGACAGAGCGGGTCTCACCGCGGAGCAATGGCTCACCGCGCAGCGCGGTGTTTCGGGGAACCGGGTTCGTACTCGGTCGAGGAGGGCCGAACTATTTACTGCCTACATTCCTCTCACATTTCTAGGGAACGCGCGGCTCTACATGTTAATAACACCCGGCGTGTTACCGGCACATTGAGCGCAGAAAATGCAAAATACTGCAGTGTCAGTGTAATCCTCTTGATGCGTGAAAAAACGCTGTATATTTTCTTTTGTTATTTACTAGGAAACTTTTAATGTATTCGTGCGAATTGCTTTGAACGTTTGATAGGGGTTATTATGTAGCCATAACACTACTTCACCAATGAACGCATCAACGCATCAACTTTCCTTTACTGAATATCTATTCCTCATCATCCATTTAATTTATTTCTTACTTATTATTATGAAATACGGTTTTTAGCAAGTTAAAAAATAGGAGTCGTTGTTATCATTTTATATTTTGGAAAATAACGTAAAATACGCTCGAAAATGAAGGAACTCAAAAATTTCCTGATCTGTGATTTTCATCCAAGTCGATAGCGCATATACATGATTGTACTTATATACAATATTTGTGGGATATAAAAGCAAAGACAGCAATCTTCAAAACATTAAAAAAAATGTTTTGAATAAGTGCATTCAATAAATTATTACTAATTTAAAATGTACTGAATTCTAGATTTTATGTATCTCTGCGAAAATCAGGTTTCCTACAAATTTATATTTTCTATAAAATCTTGGACACCAATTCACAAATAAATATATAATACATAAATACAGAACAAACCTCCATAATTAAATTTATAATAAGCATTACTAATTTAACATTACTACGCTCTCTCACAATCAACCCACCACACAAACAATGTATTTATTACAAATTTCTAAAAAAACGCATACAAAACAAGTTACTCCGATATGGGCGTTGCCTAGTTGAATTACTTTAATTCGGAAAAATAATTGCACCTAAAAAGTTTGTAAGGAACGATTCTATAAATAAATAAATAAAGAGTAAGTTGTTGGTCATGTGGTTAGGGCTCTTGCCTCATGATCCAAAAGTTGCGGGTTCAAACCTCAGTTCATACCAGCAAGTTAGTCCTATTTTCATAGTTCAAGCTTAGTTTGAAAATAGTGGAAATATTGATGTGACACGTATTCCGTGTTCATATCTCTATTTTAAAAAAAAACTAAATGTTAGCCAAAAACGCGACATGCGTTCATTTGCATCACCTGGTCCTTGGACGACATTAATATTGCGTACTGTCTGTGCAGCATTAGTGATTTGACGGAACTCATATTCGAAATATGTGCGAATTTTCATTTTCTCCGTGGTCGCAGACGCAGCGATATCAAAAAAATATATATAAGGCTGGATATCAAACGACTAAAGAATTTCGAAAGAAGAATGTTATATCTTTAATATGACACTAATTTGAACTAAGAATTCTAAATAGAATGCAAGATATCGAACTTCAAACAAGCCAGTATTAGAAAACGGCTATTTCAAAGGTAAGGACCTAGTATATACTCGTATGTACAAGAATAATTGGTCGTTTAATATTACAGGACATACGAGCATACTCCTAATTAATATCAAAACGTATTCTGCCAATTTTTCAGTTAAGCTTATTTTTTACGTTGAAAATATAATTTATTACCAAAAAAGCGTTGACATTGTATTACCTACCACAATAATTCAACCAACAATCGTTCAGAACATTAACCCTCATCAAATATCTCAATTTGGTTTGAGTGTGGTTTAACACTCGGTTGCAGAACACCATTCATATAATGATTCATTTTATACTTAAGTGCGTATTACACTGATGCATGAAATATCATTTTTGCACGGTTATAAAACAAAATTTACATCAATCTTACATTTAAGGTATGTCTCGAAAACTGGCGCCTCATTTATTTACTAGAATTAATTTATTGAATTAATTACGAATATTCCTGTTTTAAGAGGGAACATTTGGATAATCTCATGTTTGAAAGGGGTGTATTTTGATACATTTAACATTAAAAAGATAATTTTAATATTGTCACAAGTCGCGGCTGTGTGAGACAAATGAAAACACTGGAAATTAAGTTGCAATTTATTAATTAGTTATTAATTAATTATTAAATGGTCAATGTCTCTTAACACGAATTAAACTTAAAGCTATTCTTTAAGTCATACTATTTTGTTTTTCACTCATCTATGAATACTTTATTATCGCTGAGAACACTAGATTTAACATTCGTTAGAACATTCCATCCAATTCTCGCTCGTAGTAGTCGCATTTATTTATTTCGCCACATAAGTAAGA
>JADDOH010013174.1:0-30325 GCA_016648135.1 Agrypnia vestita | reverse complement strand
TTCCTCCCATACTAAACGTCAATTTCATATGTAAGGACCTAATATTTATGTGTATACAAATCTCCTATAAAATATTCTGAAATCGCTTATTCATTTTTATGAAAAAACTCCGCATCTGGTAGACACGAAACCCGAAAATGAGAAAGAGAGTATTGTAAAAACTTGGTTTTTATGGGTTAGTTTTTTTTATTTTGAAATTAAAATTCTACATTTTTTTAAATAATTTTGTAGTTTATGTATCTTTCGATATAAGCATAGGTAAAAAATATATACACGTAGTACAGTAGCTTATTGATCTTGTGGTTAGGACTCTCGCTTCATGATCCAAGGGATGCGGGTTCGACGAACCTCACTCCACACCAGCAACTTAGTCCTATTTTCATAGCACAAGCGTTTGGCTTAGTTTGAAAATAGTAAGAATATTGATGTGACACGTATTCCGTGTTTGCATCTCTATTATAACAAAAAAATATATACTGTCCCGACCCATGTAAACTAACAAACTGTCAATTTCCATTAAATATACCTACTAACTAGGTGGATATGTGAAATTTTTGTTCTGAAGGCACATTTTGTAAAAAATTGTGCTGCGTAAGTATGTCTTTCACGGCTTTTGAGGGTGAGTATTGTACAGTGTTTTTATTTATTTAAAATAAACAATCTACTCATATAATGGAATATCTGAAAACAATTTTATTTAAAAATTTTAAATTATTATCGATACACCTAAGCTTTTCAAATAATTGAAAAGCTAAAAGAAAATATATGTGATATTTTAATGATTTTTATGTCATAATTCTTATCTTCGTCTTCCTGGTACCCTTCCAACTCATTTCCTAAGTAGGTCGTTGGGTCGGCTCTCAGGTTGTATGTTCTTTGGTTCTGGATGTCGCTTTCATCTAGGCCGTTTCTCTGCAAGATTTTAGAGCTTTGAGTCAACCAGAAGTTCTTTGTCCTACCTCTGGATGATGTCGATGCTCGGCTCTCAGCTTTCGTTCAAGCTTTCTATTTATGAGCATGATACCAGTCTACCACGAATGCACGAATTTTTAATTTCATATTTAAATGATTCTCCCACTTACCATATAAGCATTCGCATCAAGTTGCCTAAAGTAGGAGTGGCACATAGTCTGGCAATCAGAGCCTTACAAAATAATGTGTCTAAAAATAGTCTGGTATACTTTTACTCTTCATTTTTAGATTTATATAATATAAGTGATGTTAGATATAAGAATTAAGTGAAATCTAAGAATAATGCCATAATTCTTATATCTAAGATCAACTACATTATCACCTGTCAAAACATGTTTTTTTCCCCGAAAAGCTTTTACTTTTCATCTGCTCCTAAACAACATAAATCAAAGTTTTTTCAGAAGCCTCCTTCCTCCTGAATCCTTGGTCCATCATTCGGGGATGATAGATGCGGCATTGTTTGCCTATGGTTGGCTCATTCTTCAGGGAGGACAATACCGGCGCGAGGATATAATATGCAGAATCGGCGGCTGCAAAGGCAGGTATGGAGTATCCCGCGCGCTTTCTAAGACAGGAGCTTCAATTTTTATCCTAAATAATTAAATCAAGGTTTAAAAAAATTATTTAAATGAATTTGTAAAAAAAATATTTTAAGCAAGGATTTTGATTAAAAAAAATATAGCGGTATCATTATCAAATAAATAAAAATGTCATTCGTGAAACGTGCTTTTTAATTTTTAGCTCCATGCCACAAGGAGTTAGAATTCATGTTTGCCTTTTTTTGGGGCTAATAGTTATTTTAATTTTAATGAAACACATGCCATCTAGCAACCCTAAGAGATCTAACAAAGAAGCCATTAAAAGTAAAACATAAATAGAAATCTGATCCATAGGCATAGAAGAGTCAAGTTGGGGTAAAGCATCTAAATTACACACTGAAATAGAATTGATGTTTTATAATTAGCGAATAAAAAAACACGTAATATAATTACATTATTATCAACATGTTTGTATTTCAATACATTAGTGTTTATATAAAGTCTTGTAAATTATATTTATAATGTCATAACAAAAACATTTTGCATGGAGAAGTGAAATATAATTATATTTTCTCCAATTATCGCCAATATGCTAATTTTATAACAGAGGCATGAATCTGGCTTTATAGAAATTTTGTCATTTATGTCCATATTACATGCTCGAACATGTACTAAACAAGTAGGTACAATACAATCTCGCTTCCAAACTAAGCCTGAAATAAGCAAAATCAAGACATGAAAAACATATGCAAATACATTTTCAAGCAAGCTTCCATATTAAAAATATGCAAAGAAAAAGACCTTACAGAAAACCAAGAATATTTCAAACATATGAGAAATGGAAACCAATTTATAATACCTAAATGTAAAACAACCCAAATGCAGCGTCACTATATTCATAAAGCCATTAATTACTACAATAACTTACCTATCGAGATACGATGCATCAGTAACCCTTCAGAGCAAATCAAAAAAATTACAATTTTCCTAAAATCAAACTTATTCAAAAATCATTTAAACCTATAGCTTTTTTCAAAATAACTTCAATACTTTATTTATCAACTTTTTACCGTGTTAATAAATAACTTGTATATACTACCTATATATGTATTATAATAAGAACTGTGGCTCCCTCATCAGACTCAAGAGCTTCTCTTCATTGATGAGGTCCTACATGACTATAAAATATTTTAAAAAAATACTATATATTAAATAAAGAAAATAAAAATTTAAAAAATAATATATATATATATATAATCTTCTGGTTTGAGTTTTCTGGATGTGTTGGGCCACAATGATGGACCTGCGATGGGATCCTAAACTTCGGTCAGAATGTTCATAGAAACATCCCAGAAAACTCAAACCAGAAGATTCTGAATGGCCGTGAACACATTCTTATTGTGAAGTTGCAATTTTTCAGAACAAAATTCTGTGAAATTTAAAACTAAAGTTTTTAATTTATTAGAAAGACATCAAATTAAATTTAAAAAATCAAATTAATGAAAAAATAATTTGGCTGCCACCTGGATTCGAACCCAAATCACCTAGTGTTCTGGGTAGGTATGCTACCATTAAACCACAAAGTAATTTGTATCTACCGCACCAGAAAAAGTAGATTGCTTTAAAAATGGATAATATCTGTTAATCAATTAATAAAATGCGACTTACAGAAAAGGTCGATATATCGATGGAATAGTACCAGGCTGATGTGGTGTCCGAAACGCTAGGTGATCTGGGTTCGAATCCCGGTAGCAGCCAAAGTATTTTTTCATTGATTCGATTTTTTCTGCATGTCTTTCTAATTGATTAACAAATTTGGACCTAAGAACATTTTTAACATATCGAGGGTGGAAAGTCAAAAGGGCGTTAGGAGAGCAAAGTAATATTCCGTCAATCTAATTTAGTCAATATTTCTTTTATTATGTGTTTTGGATTAAAAAATATGGAAATCATTTAATAATAAAAGAAACATTGGTAAAATCATATTGGCTGAACTTTCTTTTGCTCTCCTGTAAAGTTAGAATCTCTAACGCCCTTTTGGCTTTCCACCCTCGATTTCACGAGTTAGCGTTAATGAATAAAATCTCCAAATAATTAAATAATAACGCGGCCCCAGCGTTTACTTCCCACGTACCTGGACCTGCTTCAGTATTCGTCACCATTCGAGCCATTCAGAGCTGCAGTATCAATAGGGAATGAATGGTGGAACTGTCTTCGTCTTTATGTCGTCATATCACCTAAAGCATGTGCCGTGTTTTTTCATCCATCAGCTGCAGGTTTTACACCGGGTGTGATCATCTCATCCTCTAAAATTAATAATTACTCATTGAATTATTTTCATTTTTGATATTTTATTATATTATAATTATAGCGGTAAGAATGTAAACACGATATTTTTAGTTTTTCTAACTATCTTAAAAAATCATACAAAAGCGTGTATATTAATTTAAAAAAACTTCGTGTTTGATGAAACTTATAAAGCCATACGCGAGTTAACACGCCAAACCTTTAAATGCTTAGCTTACACATAGCGTGTTTACACTCGTTTTTAAACATTATACTGACGGTCCCTAAGTATACTGTCGAATCTAAAAAAAATATTTTTTCCGTTTTACTCTTTTAAAACATTTAATTTAACATCTATTTTCGGACAAAGTTAAAAAAAAAAATTTTTCGTGCTAAACAAAGTATGTATGTACTAAACGAAAAGTAAACCATTTTTTAACATTATCCGAAAATATAGATAAAATCAGATGGTTTAAAATAGTAATACGGAAATAGATTTTTTGTAGATTCGACTGTATATGTCGGGACCATCGACATATAAGAAAACATTCTGGCGTTCATAGAGAATAAATTTGCAGTTCAGCTTTTCATATAATTTTTATTTAAATACCTTAAAACTCACACAAGGTAACCCCAATAGAAAACATCGTTGGATGTCAACCAAAACACGTGACATGGTAGAGTTCTGATATCATTGTCACATTTATCAAAGTCATAATTTGTCATGTTGAAACAATTGTGCGTTATAATATGTGACGCAGAATGACGGCACGACATAAAATATTCAAACGAAAGAAACACTTTAATCTAACCAATTGGCATTTTCCTTTCCCTAATTTTAGAATATTCCTAATATTCAAAACATCATTTTTTTTAGATGTGATATGAAACATGTAGCTCAGTGCATAAATGATTGAGAGTTTATTAATATATTCAAAATATAATATTTTTAAATATGATATGCAACATGCTAGACTCACTGCACAATATTGTTGTGATATTGAGAGTTTGTGTACATTTTTTCATTTTACATATTTATTATTTTAGCTGAGGTAGAACTGCGTGGGAACGAAGCAAGAGCCGATGTTGGAACCACAGCAGGTTGACATAATGTGAGAATGTTTTTATCAAGTGTTAGAAAAGAATTTTAAACTGTAGATACTAATTACTCGTGATAAAAACATGTCATAACAAAATTTTCAAACTAAATAGCTTGTATAATTTACAATCATAGGTACATTGTTCATGTCTTCACTTCTTCATATATGGTTTTTATCGAAATAGAGTATCACATTTTAGGTGATCAGAAACAAAAGCATATGACGAGAATACAAAGCGACTTTATTTTTTTCTGACAAAGAGTTTCGATTTCACAATTCATATCATTGATTTAGACAGCATTTTTGTGTGTTTAATTTCATCAAATTAATTGTTAAATCTAATTCCCGCTCTGCCTTTAAAATTAGTTACTTTATACCCAAATTTCATCTATTGAAAAGTGACCTTTTTCTTTTTTATCCCCTTATCTATATGTATGTACAATATTCTTGTCAGTCCCAAATATATTCTAAATATACATTTTTTATGAAAGAAATTAAAAATTTCGATAGAAACATTATTTCGGATGTAAAGTTTCCTGTAATTTGTTTACTTTAAATGTGTTAATTTTTTTAATTACAATTTATTAGGTACCGAACCACTAAAATATTTAAAAACGAATTCCCATACAAGTTGTAACCAATTATCACGGTACAGTGCCAAAGAATTCATACTTTTTTAAAACAATTGATGTGATGAGAGTGATGAACTTAGCATTTTGCGGACGCGCGGTTTACTAACAAAATTTGGAGAACGTCTGGAACTCATTCCTAAATTATATTTATTGATTTGCGAGAGTCTTTATTTTCTTCTGAATATTATTTACAATTTATTTTATCATTAAGACATTTATAATAAATTATTAATTTACCATAAAAAGTGAATTATGTAAAAATTTGTTAATCTGGACCTCATTCCTAATTTGTATTTATTGTTAAAAATTTTTAGCTTGTTCTATTTTTCATGGCGTAAATACTTAACTTTGCTTAAAAAAACGGTAAAATATTTATAGATCAGGTCATCTACTACAAAAGTTTATATCTTATATAAATACACTTAGTAAAGTACATATAAGCATTCATTATGGGACTAAGATGTTCTCTACCCATAAACTCAAGTGTATATTTTAAATAATGACATATTATTATTTACCAAACAAAAATAATTGAACATCCCTCGGTAAACAACGCCATTACTCCTGGCTACCAAATAAGAATCTATTCTAGTCGCTGCACCTTGTTGGTGCGTCCATTGTACCGCGACGGTGCGCGGGTGCGCGCGCAACTTCGCTCTTCCACTCGCACATCTCAGTCTATCTCTTATACGCGATCCTAATCACCACTGCGAGCCGAGCCCTAAACATACACCACTACAAACTACACCGTGTTTCCAAAAAATCTGTACGTATTTACAAAAAAAAATACCGAATGTGGTTGTAATGTATGGACACGGTTGCAGAAACTTTGCTGCCGTGCATAATTTATCAAGAACTCGAAATTCTAATTCCTATTCTAATATTGGGTGTGAAGTGTTATTTATATGTGCTAAGGAAAGATGAGTTGGAGGTTAGAGATTATATCGTTATAGGAGAGCTAAAAAAATGCAGTGTCTTTTCAGTTTTATGAATAACGGACTTTTTTTCATTGTAAGGTTTTTCATCTAACGAAATAGTATCGACTTGCCTCTCTTTTCTTTAATGTGCGTTATAATAATAGTAATGGTAAAGAATTATATGAGAGGTGTGTGTTGAATATTATGTTTAAATATTCTTTTTTATATACATTTTTTAAACACTAACTATACAACTATTTAAAATATTAAACTAAAAACATAAATCCAAAAAAATATACATAAACTAAATCAGTGCAAATATACATTTAACATAACACAAAAAGAGGTTGTTAGGTGAAGAAAGTTTTCTATTATTCTTAATAAACTCCCACCACGCAACCTTCATCGTCGCATTGATCGTAGGTCGTAGAAACTTGGCAAAATACACCAGAAAACCATCATAAACCAAAACGTTATTATAGTCGTTTTGGCATATTAATACATCCCCCTAAAATAAACGATTTCGAAGAGCTTCACTTTACTCGCGATCACCCTGCGAATTTCGAGTTCAAATTCTCGCGTAAGGATTGACAAAAAAGACCCTTTCATTTTTTAAGTCGCGCACAAAAAGCTCAAAGAATTTATCTCGGGATTCCGCAACACGTGTTTTTCACGGCGTGTTCGTCACATTTAACGTAATAGGAGGACTTTCAGGTTTTCGAGCGTGCAACACTATATTTACCTTTGAGGGCGGCCGCCGTGGCGGCTGTCACGGTGGGAGGACGCATGTCTCCAGCACAGGGAGATCGGTGATTAGCTGCCTTATCGTATTAGTGCCACCGCAAATTAAATCGGGACGGTGCCCGACCGAAATTGACATTTTTTACCACTAGAAACTCACCGTTTGCAGTGATTCCAACATTTCTTTGGCTTAACAGTAACTAAATAACCCAAAAATCATAATACGTCATAGATAAACAGAAAATACGAGATATATTATATAAATTAAAATGATGCAACGAAGAAAATAAGTACAATATAGTATCTATATAGTAGTAAATACAATATAGTATCTTAACATTTTATTCCACACATTTAAAGTATACCAAATTATGAGAGAGATTTCCATTCTCGAAACTATAGTGACAAAAGTATGACTCATCATGTGTATAAAATACAAAGTTTAGTATATTGAAAAAAATTATCATGTAGTATCTCGACCTATTTGCACTTGCACAATATGGTACTCAAATTATTAGAATTCTTGAAATTTTTTATATTTGAATGTACCGAATTGTCTTTATATATAGGTATTACGCTTTACAGTATTTTACACCTGGGCACTACCTCATAATAATATCAAAATTATATTTAACATTTATATTAAGATTAAGATTATTCATCAAATTTAATATTATTCACATTGTATTATTGTGTATTTAAAAAATGTATTATAGAATATGAATAATAGAAAGACGATCGTTAATCTAAGTCTTTTTGTCATTCGTTTCATTAATTTGTGGAAATCGTATGTATTACGCCCACCCCAAATTTGATTCGTCTCATTATCATTATAATAGATATAACAACGATCAAGTAAATCGTACTTATAATTAACATTTCTTATAACAGCTACGTGTATTCAATGTTAAATCATTTATGGATAAGTGGCATTAATGGAAAAAAATCTGTATTCTTCCCAGATCTGGCTTAATATACCTTGCTTACTTTCTATATATGATAAAACAATACCTAGTACACCATACTTGTCAAATCAAGTTTTTTTTTGTGTATTTGACTTTAAAATGTGTGGATATGGAATCTGGAAAAATCTTGTATCTTAAAAAAGATTATTTGTGTCTCTTATTCCATTAAACCAACTCCTCGTATTATATTTATTGTAAAGAATCTGGGTATTATAGAATTCTTTGTCTCCCCTGCAAAATTTGTATTAAATGGCTAACGAGGTATTGTTTTATCATGAGCGATATGTCATATAGTTTAAATCACCTTAAATAGTTACGTATCTCTGGTAGCTCCATCTGCTATAAACACGCTAAATATCAGTTATGACATGAGGTAGAAAAAATAACTTTGTCGGGTTTTTCAATAATGTTCTTGATTTTACAGCGCTCTGTCACCCGCCGTATCGGCACGAGTTTCTGTCGCGCACAACATAATAAAATTAAAACGGGTATACAAGTGTATAAAAAAAACACATCATTCCTCAACTTTACGACATCGGCGCATTGCTAAAAGCTATAAAAATAAACAAAATCACAGCTCACAAAGACCAAGAAACAGCTGCTGTTTTCAGACCTCTCTTACAATGGTGCAAAATACAAAGAGTCCGGGTAGGCGAAGAAAATCGTAAGCGCTCGCAAGACTGCTTCGGGAAATTGGATCTATATTCTACCCGCGTAGACCGGGTTTTAGGTCGACGGACTTAGGGTAAAGATGTGATCTGGTTGAGAAATTCTTTCATGCCAATCTCGTAGAAGAATGCGCTGGTTGTGTGCGTGAAATATTACGCATAGTTGTAAGGAGACGCGAGCTTCGGGGAGGTCTGCGGCCCTGCGCCAATCTGATCGGCTGATGACACGAAGTTCGCCTAGCAAGGTGAAGGTGCTGCGTAGACTTCAATAAACATTCTTCTTCTTCTCTTATCCATGCAGGGTGTAATATAGCTAATCCACAATTCTTTGCAGGTGAATTCCTGCCTTGATTGCGAGTCGAAAACCTTCACGTAACCATCACTTAATATAAATAGTTATGAAGATATGCTGTATGAAAGTTTACATTTTGTTTCCAATATTTGTGACTTATTTTTTGCAAAACGTTGAACTATAATTATAGTAGGTAACTTATACCGGTTACGAAAAATTAATATAAGTTAAATAAAATGATAAAAACTTTGCAAAAAATCTATTTTATATTTCTGGTTTTTACTATTTTATTTCACTTGTATCAAAGCGAATGAATTTTTCTTACTCGATTTAAATTACTTTAATAATAGTTCAACGTTTTGCAGTAAATAAGTCAGAAATATTTTTAAAAAAAAGCAAACATTCATATCGCAGATCTCCATAACGGTTGATATTAGGTCATGGTAACTTTAACATTTTCGATTCATAATCAAGGAAAGGATCCACCTGTAAAGTAATCTTGACTAGCTTTGTTACACTCTATAGACAATCCGCCCTTGAAGATCGATTTTTGTTATTTAATTAGTTAATTTTGGGTAGGTTAACATTACATTCCTTTAAATAGGATTTTATTATAAAAGTGTAAATATAAAAAATAATAAAATATTCTGTATGTGCAAAATAATTCTTTTTTGGATATATTTAAGATATTTTCAAATTACGAGTATTTGCATATCATGACCAATTTTCATGAACCTCAGAACTGTACATTACAAATACAATTATGGGAAATAGAAGTGAATCATTAATATTTTTGGCAGCAGACAACCATTTTTTAATATTCCTACAGATTAGAACTGAGCTTTTAATATATTTTTTGTATAACCTGTACAGAAAAATGCATTATTAATTAAATATGTTGTTATTGCTCTTAATGTGTTATTACGGTAAGCAACAATGTTAACCTCTTCGCATATAATTTAGCAGAATGTAGATACATTTTTTCCATATGTCGTGGGATAAATAGTTTTTAGCTATTTTTTACCGATAATTATGGTTGAGTTATCTCGTTAAGACTGACTGGGCGATTCTGGAAATAAAATTTTACGTAGGTACGTCCTTTGAATCAAATATTTATAAAATAATTTCTCTCGCTAATAAGTTCTCTGTCAGTGACCATAATCGATATCTTTACGGATTTTCAATTGTTCAAAATGAGTTATCTGAGATGAAGAATACTTCATCAATGGATTGTTATTCATAACACGATTGTTTTCCAATTTAGGTGCACAATAGCGTTAAATCGAAACGCATCTATGTCTACGGAACTTTGTTCAGATAAAACAATGTTACATTTTGTTTTGAATAGAGGATTTCCTTTTGGAAGAAAGTAACTTTTAACATTTGCAATCATAAATAAACTATTATTAACACACGTACATGGAGGCACCTTAATTACGGGTTAGTAAGAAACGCCCTACGAGTGGCTGCGTGCGGGTAGTACATATCACTTTCTGAACTTATCAGCGAACAAGTATAACATAATATTATATAGGATTATTCAAGCTGTTGGCATTAAATGTCTCCACGTCTTCATGTCGACTAAGTATTACTGCTAAATCAACACCGATTTAACTATACATGTTACAGTCTGTTTTGAAATTCAAATATGATAATACAACTCCTATCGCGATCAACTGGAAATAATATCTGCTTTTTCAGTTGCCAGCGCTTCTATAGGGATATCTTCTTAAACTGTGAGAGTCCATCGAAAAAGCAATAATGAGTAATTTTTTTAACAATTATTCAATTGTAAGGTTATGTTTGTAGTTAAAATACGAGGGATTACTCACTGAATTGCGAATCATTAACCATTCACTAATAAATAACCTGTTACGGTTAGTGGGATCTCAAAAATATCCTCAATACATACATATATAGTAAAAAAATGTTATGAATTTTTTTCTTCAAATCAGGGTTCATTTCGTTATACACAACATAAACATAAATATGAAAATGTTCAACATGCAACGTCCCTTAAGAATTTTTCTAAATTGGTTTCTAGATAATTTAGATACAATTTAAACACAACCTCATTATATAAAAAAACAACTGAAAAGAAATTCCCCATATCAATTATTATTAAATGTCATTACGCGTACTGTTACAATAAAAATCTAAGTTGGCTAAATTTTCTTTCCTTTTAATAAGTTTTATATTAGATACATAACACGCGGAAAATTCGCAACACAAAAGAATAATTTAGCCTCATATTAAAAACATTATCTTGCAATGCACAACATACTAACACTAACTCAAAGACTCTTATTAATATATGTTTTATGCTTTTGTCCTAATATTTGAAAAGTATTAAATGATACCTATTAAATTAATTTGATAACTTTTGTAAATAAATTGTTATCGTTTAGAACAGATATTTTTATAACGAGCAAGTACAAATAAATAATGGATCATTAATTTTAGGATGCTAACGAAGAGTTAGAATGCATATAAAAATTGTCAGGATAATCATAACGTTCATATTATGCAATCTAAAATAGCAGATATACCCCCACAACCAAATCTGTATTAAAAACATGAAAATCTCTTTTGCTAGGTCTTGGCTCTGTCTTAGAAAAAACCCTAAGAGATAGAATACACATACCGCTGAAAGGGAGAAATGCGATACAGTTGAAACCAATAAAAATAGTCACGCAACACAAATACTTAGGTGCATGGGTGAACGAGAACTGGGATCCATCTCAAGAAGTAAAAAGCTCGAATAGAGTTGGCAAAAGGAGAATTTCTCAGAATGAAATCGTTATTTTCTAGGCTTATCCCAGCCTGCACTTAGAATGCTTGTGGTTCGGTGTTATATTTTTGCCATTCTCTAATATATGGTGGAGGCATGGACACTAAACTAAGAACTAATCCACGTCTTTTTCGAAGCTTTTGAGATGTGGCTTTAGACATATAGTGAAAGTTTCCTGGATGGATAGAGTGACCAATGTTGAAGTCTTCCGGCCTATGGAAAAAGACCGAGAAGTGCTGCGAACTCTCAAAAGAAAGCTTGAGTATCTCCAACATATTTGAGTGAACCAAAATACAGTCTAAACCAACTCATCCTCCAGGGGAAAATATGTGGAAAAAGAAGCGTAGGAAGACGCCGCATGGCTGCACGAGGGAATGGTATATCGACTGAGTTGTTCCGTGCGGCGGTAAATAAAGTGATCGCCGATCTCTAATATGTGATGGCACCATAATAAGAAGAAAAAGATGGTGTTAGGGTGAAAGAAAGACAAGGCGGAAGCAAAGGACCACATCGTGGTACCATATTGTGGCACTAAAATATGGAAATATACTTAGAGTATATACAATCCATAGAGGGATAACTAAACATTTTACCAAACCCGTACGCGTGGTAACATAAAGCTTTCTCAGTTTTAACAATATAGTAACACATAAGACAAAAAGGGACAAAAAAGATCACCCGGTCGGGTACGTCTTTAATTGCTTTGTAAGGGTTCTCTTTGCCCGAGTTTCAAAACTCGGGCAGAGAACGGCAGAGCTGACAGATTTGTTATCCGTATTTTCGATAAATTATTGTGTGTTTACGTGCAAATATTACAAAAAATTGATATGCCTTCTTGTGCAATGAAGGGGTGTTCCAATAGGACTGGAAACGGGAAGAAATATATCAGTTATCACAGGTATTTTATCCAAAATATGAAAATTTTACATGTATACGTTTTATTTCATAATTTTAACAACAAACCAACTGCAAACATTTACTTTTGTTTAAAAAATCCTAGAACGTTTATTTTTGATTGATTTTATTACACAAATAATTCGGAGAATGCTATTTTGAAGATGTTTTTGATGACTTAAATCAAAATATGTCTATGAATGTTCAATCAACACAAACTGTAAAATTATTTACTTAGATAGCCGACATTTTAAAATATATCCGTCTCTTTTTTTCTCCTTTAAAAATTCTGAATTTTTAGGAGTAAGAAAGAGAAGGCACTACATTGTATGGATCTAACTAAGCTCAATGTGGTATTTTTATGACAAAGCATATTGGACCGACAGGGCTGTGCTTAAAATTTTAGAATACAAATTATTTATTATTTATTATTTAAAGTATTCGGATTGGGATATCATTTTTTGTAGGTTCCTCCTCCAAATTAAAATTATTACGTGATGACGAATTGAGTTTCGAAAATACTTTGCCTTTCGACGATATTCCTGAATCAATATATATGTGCAGTCAGTATGTGGAGAGTTGTATAATTTATATTTGTGGTTTTGTTGTCAGGCATCTAAATAAAAAAATTAAATGTGAGAATTGTCTTTCTGCCCTTATTGGCTTTAAGACAACTTTGCGAAATTCATTAATTGCACAAAAAGATAGAGGGGGGTTAGTATATCCATCAGATGACGTTATTTTAATTTGCACACATAGTGAACGCGTTTTTAGAGAAGCTCTTAACCGTAGTGGAGGAAAAAGAATGAATCCTCACTTTTCATTAGAATATTTAGTCAACAGGGTCTTAAAAATATTCCTAACTGTAGATTGTTTTAATATATTACTTTCTCACATGCTAGACCAGTCACCGCTGGAGAACCATACTGTTCACCTAATTAAGGCAGTTGCTTCTAAATATTTAGATGTCAGGCTACACTTTCTGATCAAATCAGCGGTACAACCTACCGTCAGAGTGAGACAACATTTCAACAGATTAATTATCTTCCAAAATCAATAGCGTACTATATTAAAATTTTATATTTATTATTAATTCCATTAATGTACTTCATCATATTGTTTTTTCAAACAATGTATTTTATGTGTATATACAAACAATGTATATTATGTAAATAACGTAATTTTCTAAATATTTGTACAAATGCAGATATCTAAATGTTTATGTTTGATATGGTATAAATAATCCTCGATTATAATTATTATTATTGCAGTACCTTATATAATTATTGTTGTGGTGATATTTAAAATTGTAATAAAATAAATTAAAATAAATAGATGTACCCACATATAAAAGGCATTATCATTTATTGCTACTTTATTGTAAGAGAATTCACAGAGAATCGTACATTAGTGGTAGCCCTGATTTAGCAAGAAATTACAAACACGTGTTAGAAATGAATTGTCCAGTCTCACCGAATGACCACGCCTCTTTTAACAAAATTCTTACAAGTTTCGAAATAATATGGTCTCTATGGATTGTATATACTCTAAGGAAATATAGATGCCAGTCAATCTCCGGAGCGAGTGAATGATCTTTTAAAAAAAGACTGATCAAATAATAAATAAAATGAATGTAAAGATTGCCACGTTGTTTTCCTACTAATCTAATGAAATTATTAAAAAAATAATAACAAACAAAGTTTGACCATCGCAGAGCTATTAAAGTTTCTTCGACGATCGCTCGTACAAAAAATCACCTTAGCACGCGACACCCGCTCAAAGGAATGTTAATAAGTCCGCATAAATAATTTTATGGTATTTTCCGCGCCGCAGTGTGCTCGGCGTGTGCTCAAAGCGTGCTCGAAGCGCGCTCAAACCGAAACTTTATGGCCCCAACACATCAGTTCCTAGATATGTACATATGTCTACTTAATCACACCTTAAATTGACTTTATGATCGGATTACCAACGGAAGCTAAATGTATTTTTATACAATGCAATATTTAAATCATATTTAACGATCTCTCGTGATAACAAATATATATAATCCCCATATTTTTATTATTAAATTAATTTAATGTTTTGAAAATCAATTTAACCGGTCATAAAATATAAGCACTTTTCTAGGAATTAACCTTCACAAGAAATATGTAAAAATATTTTTTATGGGTGATGATCGATCAACCGGGCTAAAATAAATTATAGTGTTTGTGCTGACTAATTCAAATATTCACCAAGTGCTGACTAATTGCTACGTTATGGAAGTAACTACGAATACGGTGTTATTTTTAATTTTTAGACCACAAGATAAGATAAGAAAGATGTATAAAGTAAAAAGGATGGTCGATTTTTAGCATAGTCACTAAGTTAATTAATGATTTGCCAAGAATGTTCGCTCTAGTCAAATCGTAGATAAATCAGACCAGAGAAATCAGAGTATCTTGTTGTTCATGTGGTTAGGACTCTCGCTTCGTGATCCAAAAATCGCGGGTTTACTTTAGACGAGCAAGTTAGTTCTATTTTTATAGCACAAGCATTTAGCTTAGTTTGAAAATAGTAATAATATTGATGTGACACGTATTCCATGTGCGCATCTCTATTTTTTTTTAAAAAAGACCCGCAGGAAATTGTCTGGCCGTAAGCTATCCAATTTTTGGAATAGAAATTTGAATTTATTAATTTTATCGTGTACTGAAAAGATTCGTAAACGATGTTACGCCAGATATCCTGTGGAAGGTGAGAGTTAGTCGGCTGCAGAGGGCTTGATATACGGGCGGGTAACAAGAGTATATTATCCCATAATACTCCCAAAGCTCTTACATAAGCCTACAAGATGATGACGAAGATCGAGATGTAGACGAACCAGCAAGAAATAGGCAAGTGCCCGGCAAGCGTGGACCACAGAAGCTATGTTAAGAGAAATAAGGAGAAACAAATTATATAGACATGAAAAATAAGTGACAGTTATATGTAGCAATTCTTGGTACACAACTTGATGCCACTGCTAGTTCCAATATGTTTGACTTCTTTAAAAGAAATACTACGAGCTTGGAAATTATAAAACAATTATAAGAAGTTCAAACTAATTACTTTTTAAAAGTATAATGTCTTAGTAAATAAATCGTGCGTTTTTACTTAAGAGACAAAGTTTGGAATGAAAATTAAAAAAAACAAGTTCTATTGTAAAAATCCATTTAATTTTATTAGTGTTAATTAAGCGAGGATATATACTTAAACTGCAGTATAAATGTGTATTAAACATAAGCAAAGGGGGACATACTCTTATGACCTAAGCCCCTTTCCTAAAGAACGGATTTAGTTCATCTCCGTAAATGTGTGTGCACTATGGTCACAACATCACCATTCATATTTGGAAATCTAAAACATTTTCATGATTTCATCTAGTCAAAAAAAATTGATATTATATCCTTTCAAAATGACAACTGACACAAATATGTTAACAGAAAATGTTTACTACCTACGGTCACGTTGTATTATATTAATGTAAAATCCTTGTACTCAATCAAGTATTTTTCGTAAGATCCGTTTTATTGCCGCCTGTATTGAAATCGCGGATAGACACCAAAAGCTTGAATTTGCATACACAACTTACAAACGATAGGTCATTTCACAATAATTTCATTATAGCCTTCATGTTCAGAACCAATTTGTTGATTGTTTATCTCTGAGTTTGCAAATTCTGCCGCCGTAAATTTGTATAGGAAGTGTGTAGAAAAGGCGCTAGTTGTCCGCCTGCACGCGCGGGAAATGAGCGCCGAGCGACAGGTCACGACGCCATGACACTTGCGCAGATAACGAGGAATTACACATTGCGCAATCGGGTTCTGATGGGTGCATTAAAATGTGACATGTGGCAATGTCGAGGCGATTTGGGTGTCTATTTGGTACGTATTACTTATTTTTCACATTTAATAACTTTATTGGTACTGAATTCAAATAAACATTGGTGAGAGTATCGGCCGGCGTACAATAAATTTTTCTACTTAGACCAATGTGTCGGATCCCATTGCAGGATCCATCATCGATGCTGATCTGCATGTTTCATATATACTGGCGTTCCTTAAATTTAAACTGCTGGATACTGAAACTGGACATTAATGAAGGTATATAAACAAAAAATGAACACCAAAGATCTCTAAATGCTCAGATGGGCTAGAAAAGTGACAAGACTGGAGACAGTTTGAAATTAATTCATCAGAGAAACAGAATTTAAAGTTTCTCCCACCACGTATTAGAAGTTAGTCTCGGTATGAGAATACTAAAATGTAGAAAGGAAATTCGTCAAAACAGTATTAAAAAACAGTAAAAAAAATCAAAAAATACGTAAGACAAAAATCAAGAAAGAGATGAAGAACGCTCACTTAAGAAGAAACCGTCCAAGACTCAGGATCAGTAAATGCGAAAAACAAAATACGAAATGAAACTTTGTTGTAATTTAAAAAAACCTCTTCTTTCTGAAACTGTCCCAGGTAGGCAGTTGGGATCGACTCTTCTTGTTCTCAGACTGTACTTTCTTCGGTTCTGGGTGTCGCTTTCATCTAGGATATTTTTCTGCAGGGTTATGGAGCATTGAGCCATTTAGGACTTTGGTCTTCCTCTGGATGACTGTCGATAAAGCTCCACAGACATTGTCTGCTTTACCATGTGGTCTGATGGTCTCTGTCTTATGTGCCCGTGCCATCTGAGCTGTCGTTCTTCCAATTAAAATTCTTGCACAAACAAGAATATTTACTGTATATTGGAATTTTTATTTTTAAATTTATATTTAAACTAGCTGTTCTTGCCCGGCGTTGCACGGGTTAACGATTAAGTTTAAAATAAATTTGTGAGGTTCGATTCAAATGGTATAGATTTGCATCGAAAATATATAAGCGGATGGGAAGGGTGAAAAGAATAGGGGGAAATGTCGCATATGTTACCCGCCGAGTCCTAACGAATAAGTTTCCAAATTTTGAGGTCCGATCGGCCGAAAGGTACAGATTTACCTAGAAAATATATCAGGGGTGGAGAAGGGTTAAAAGAATAGGGGGGAAATGTCGCATATATTACCCGCCGAGTCCATAAGAATAATTCCCCAAATATTGAGTCCGATCGGTCAAATGGTACAGATTTGCATCGAAAATATGTCATGGCGAGGGGAAGGGGTAAGAAAATAGGGGGGAAATGTTGCCTATGTTCCCCGCCGAGTCCTAAAGAATAAGTTTCCAAAATTTGAGTTCGAGCGGTCGAACGGTGCAGATTTGTATCGAAAATATGTCGGGGGAGAAGAAGAGGTGTGAGAATAGGGAGGAAATGTTACCTTTGTTCCCCGCCGAGTCTTAAAGTATAAATATCCAAATTTTGAGTCCGATCGGTCAGACGGTGCAGATTTGCATAGAAAATATGTCATGGGGAGGGGAAAGGGTAAGAGAATAGGGGGAAATAAGTACGCAAAATTTGAATCGAATCGGACAAACGGTGTGTATTTGTATAGAGAACAGACAGACAGACAGACATTGAGTTTTATAGGTATAGATTCCAAAGTTCTCTTTGGGATTTAAGTGGAGCGATGGCATTTGAAATTTGAAAAACTCATAATAAATTCGAATATTTTTTTAAATAAGTGCATACATATAAATATATAACGTACAGTCATTAATCATAACACAAAAAATAATTATTAAAACGATTCTCAAAAAACCTTATGACTATCCTACTGTAAATATATTTCAAGAATTTAATGTACCTCCCATCACTCACAAAAATATACGAAACTGACTCCCTATGCCAAATTTACAAATATTATTTTATAAATAAATCTCATCCCTTAGACTATATAAGTAATAGATATAGAACAATGGGACAAATAAAGATACCAACATTATTAACCACCATGGCATCATTATATATACATACCTACATACATCATTATACATACTGGGAGTTAAATAGTACAATACATTGTTGTCGCAAAACAAATTTCAAGAAAGAAACATTCCAAAATAGTAACATTTTAAGAAAGATTTCAAATCCTTGATTTTGGACAACGATGTATTTTAACATAGCCACATGTTTCAAATGGTTTCTGTATAATAAAAATTACTAAAAAATAATTCTAAATGGTTTCTACTTTTGTACTTTTGTACTTCGGCTTGTAAATACTTCTCCCATAAGCTCGAGCTTTGGCTCATACTATGGAGAGTATAATTCAAAATGTTATAACATAGAATTCATTTTTTATAAAAAACATTATCATGTATCTAATGTATAAATAAATATAATATATAAAAATAAAAATAAACATTGTTTTGATGAGTGCAAGTTGGAGGGTTATGTGAATATTTTCAATTGTCAAATAAAGTAATGAAAGTATCCGGAGCCAAGAACACAAGAGAGGATTGTCCGTCTTCGATGACAACTCGTGATTAAATTCGGGCTCTTCTGCACAAAAATCAGACAATGCGATTTCTTCACCATAACGTGAATTAAGTTTTTCACGATCGTTGATTTAATATTTTGTAACGCAGATGTCGTGACAAATTGTTAACGAATCTTTAAAGAGAAAGTGTTGCTTACAATTGTCCACAATAAGTGACATGAATTCTGGCAACCTTTGACATTCACTAAAAGATTCGTGATGAAAATTGATATCTGTGACTGAATACCTAATTGACTTTTGTACATAATTGATAAGTGTATCCCTAGTGAATAAAAATCGGAATACGGTCGGAGCCGTCGACGATATTTCAACAATAAACAATACGGTGATTAGTAATAGTATTTGAATGTCATCTAACGCGAAACCAGTTTCGACGAGTCTGAAACATCTCGTTACGGCGATCGATTGTAAGTTATTACAAATGCGAGATGTCCAATAATTTGCGTGTCGAGAATTACGAGATGTCCGAACGGAGACCCGTTGAGTTTTGCTAAGAAACGTCTTGGGACAAATTAATTAGCGGCTTAAGCCCAGCGAGAGGTCTGCTAAATACATTTGTCGGATGTGTTCAGCTACTGCGGCCCGCTTCCTGCTACTGCCTTTATTGCGGTGCCACGGCTTATCCCGCGGAGCGATCTCTCGGGAGGATGCTGCGTCTTATTGGACTCGTGTAGGAATCCCGCCAGAAACGTTGGAGGCGAGAAAAGCTGATTTCGCGAGAGAGCTGAAATTGCTTGTTAATGCTGCAACATTTCAACATGAACATCTTTATTCATAGATTTTTGGTTTTCATACAAATAAATAAAATCATTATAAGGTTGCCCAAAAAATACTCAAAATATAAATCATAATGTACGTTCACATCTTGCTAAAAATAAAAACATACATTTCAGTTTAAATTAAACAAATAATATTTTGATTTTTCTGTACAACGGATATATACCGACAGGGCACTTAGAAAGATGCTTGCGGGGATGGTTACTTCAATTATCTTTTAAATATATCATTTACTAATAAAAAAAGGAAACATTAAGTTGGAGATAAAATTAACATGCTAATAGAGAGACAATGCACATTTTTTGAAAAAATATTTTTTTGCGAAAAACGTATTGTGGTGGTGGTTGTTAAGTGGCGATGATTAAAATAAAGTTTTCACAGAGATTTTTTAATATGTAACAAGCTGTAACCCGTCAAAAATGACGGAATAATAGTTTGCTTCTTTTCTAAGCCCTAGTATACATTTATAATATCTTTTGGCAGTCTGCGGAGAGGCAGCCGTAGCCATATGCGTTAATCGACCGGTTCGGGTTTGGTGGCCCGGGGTTTAAGCCCCATCTCCGGCCTTTTTTTAGCCGTGGAATTCAAAATTACGGACGTTACACGAAGTTACGAGGACATACAGACAGACGGACGGACTGACAACGAAATTATTATATTTGATATGACTGTTACGCTCTTTAGCGTACCGCATATTCTCTAGCACTAGATTTGGTTTCATATAGGATTCATAAAATGTGTAAGCATCACTCAGTGTACAGCATTTGAATAGGTTTGCCACGCTTCTTCTAAATCTCTCTCTTTTCTTCTCAAATTCACGTGATAACTGATCGTAGCCGATATATTTATACTCGTATATTCCCTCTTCTGGGTGTAAGAAGCCTTAACCTTCCTATAATTCATGTATATTTTCTTAATAGACAGAGATTACTAGTATGGAGATGGCTAATATAAAAATATTTCGAAAACACTTTTAAAATAATATCTATTTTTTCGTTTTGAAAAATTAATAACAATATTTTTTTAGTTTTTGCGTAATTTGTTGTTGTGTGGTCTCGGCACTTTACATATTGATATTCAAATGCAAAAAAGTAGACAAGAAAAAAACCTACGTTAAAAAACAACAAAATTATTAAAACAAGAAGAATGATTGAGCCCAGGTCCGATTCCAGAACAAAACCTTTCGAAGAAATAAGGTACAGTAAGAAATAATGATTATCAATTATTTACCAAACATGAACCATTCACAGTACTACATATATTCTAATTATTATGAATAAAAACATTTTCTTTGTTTTATCACTAGTTTTATTTTAGAACTTCACTACCTACTATATTTTAAACCTCTATTTTCTTCTTCATGTGAGTGTAGACTAAAGGGTTTCACTTTAACTAGATGACGGAAATTTCTGTTATATGTTGTGGTATTCGAAAACAAAACTAATTTTAAAAAATGTTTTTATTCATAGTTATTTAAAGGGAATTACACAAAATAATAACCACCATATTCAATTATTTTTCTACAGATATTGAGTTGATTGCAAAACAAATGCGTCAATATGCTGAGTATTCACTAATAATACCAATAACATCTTATACAAATAAAAAATAAAATAAATTATATTATTCACTTTAAAAGTTACCTACACCTAAAACCCTATTTTGCTTATTATGACTAATTAATATTGACCATATATTTTTTTGAGACATTTTCTGTTTATATTTATATATATATTTAATTTATTTATCAAAGAATAATATTCTCCTTCACCTCGCAACTTCACAATTAATTATTTTCTATTTTTTATCTTATTTTTATTTTAGTTATCAAACAATGTTCTCATACAAGCACTCTGCGTTTGTCTGTTAGTTTATTGGTTGAATTAAAAGAGCCAATTATAAATATACAATATAATTAACAAAAAATCTTTTTGTTTAAAGTGAGTAGGTAAGAAACGAGTATGTAAGACATGAGTAGGTAGTTACTAACGTCAAATAAATTCAGGGGGAATACAGGTTGAAGTATCGTCATGTTATTTCAGCGCAAGTCGTCGAGACTGAGACGACTTATTCCCCTATAAGTGGGCACGTGACCCACGAAGCTTTTAAATCAATTACTCTCGGGAGCATCTCCGATGTTCCGGGACGGCTTGCCTGTCGCCAGGCTCGTTAATCTTAAGGGAGGCAATACACCGGCTCACTCGAGGCAGCCCAAATCGCCTTTAACCCTCTCGGTGCCGTTCACTCGGTGCTTGCATCTCCACCCTTCCTTTTATGGTGACCTACAGTTAATAGTACATGGTTGTGGGGTGTAGTGTTATTTACATGCTGGTGCAGTTAGTGGTTGTCCTGACGAAAAGACGGGCACATCTCGAAACTGGTAGACTAAATTCTCAGTAAGTGGTTATATACTGACATACGTAACTAACATTTAATGCGATTTTTATTTATTTCAATTACATAGGATACATTATTAAACTATGAAATATATTTTCCATGATATCGCCAATCAATATTTGAATGCATTAAATATATTTTCCCCGTATTAAACAATACCGTTCTTAAAACAAAATTTTTCAACTTGATAAACATAGTTTAGACTCCTATGCAGTGATGTTACTTGTTTTATTTGTATGGATGAATATCCTGGTGGTTTTGTTTAAACTAATGCGTAAAATTCAAATTATAGCTATGTTTAAAATAAAATTATCTTTGTCGTCACATTTTATGCAATGATAAATTATCATAGTTAAGGAGAAGAATATTTATGATTCCTTACATGCACTTCATGCGAATGTGATTAGGATCCGTAGACGTAGGTTGACTGAACGAAATATGTAAATATTTAATTGATTTGAAGGTGTCGCGGTCATTGCTTAGAAGTCTAATCTTAATATTTATTTCATGGTGCCATTTTATTTTATGTACCTATTATTTTTTAGTGTATTGATTTAAATTTATCGTACTTTATTGTTCTGGCGGTTGATCAAATTTACATAATCGTCGTATACACATGCCGTGTAACTATTTGCGGAGTAGGTATCTAAATTTAACTCATTCATTTAAAATTCATATTCTTTTTAACTCGTATACATATTCATACTTTTTGCACATCTATCTCATGTGAAGGGATTATATGTAACAATGGCTACCGTATTTATTGTCATGTCACAGAAACGTTCTTTATTTTGGGGAATATTATATACTTACAATCGATTTCGATAACTTTTTATTTGAGTGCATTCTCGCCACTTCATTATTTTTTTACTTCTTTTTCCAATTCTAGGAAATATATTGTGATATGAAAATAAACAGATATAAAGAAATTTCCTGTCCACCTTTCTGATTTCTTGTCAGTGGGCGAGATATGAGATCAGAGTTCACATTCATGGTTCCTAAAGTAGTTTAAACGTATCAAATCCCTGAGCCTGACAATTTGTTCAAGGTAAATTTCACACTTCTGTGGAAATGAATTAAAAAATGCTGTATTAACAAATAGATTATATATTCTGACAATCAAATCATGGTTATAAATTTTGTAAATAAAAGGCTAGTGCTTAGATATTATAACAATAATTATACTCGATGTTTTTTACAACTAGCAGTATGTGGTCAACGAAGATGACGATCTGAATGTGATCACCACGAGATCTCTTGTTTCCTGCATGCTGGACAAAATCCCAATCCCTTAGACCACCCGAAGATTCACGTCATAGTCAGGATTGACGTTCTTGCTCCATGATTTGTTGCTCAAACGGTCAAGATTTGCTTCATAGTACGGGTACAATGATACACTCATTACTAATGATGACACCCGTGATTCTAATATTACAGACGTCGAAAAGAATTACATTTATAAATAGTGCGCATTCTAAACCATTGCATGGTAATTACAACACGCCAAATTGTTTCTACTCCGGTCCGATTTAATTTAAATATCTAAATTCTTTAGATCAGAAACTTCAAGCTACGGAGATTTTGGAGGAAAGCTCAAAGCTGAATCTATTTCGAAGTGAGCCTTACAAACAAATACAATTAATGAAATATGCTTTTGGAACCTCACCAACTTCTTCTGGAAGTATTTTTACCAGCAATGTTCGTAAAGTATATATATGTACGCTGTAGGACTCAACCTCCTGAAACATTTCCCCCCGTTGATGTCATAGCCATCATAATATATTTTATATAATATAGACGTTATTATATACAATTGTGACAATTGGACCCACATAGCTCGAGAAATTAACAAAAATCACGTATTTTTTATCAAACCTCATTATATTCATAATATGTTCGTTATGCTAAAAGTTGTCGCTGATATAATTACCCTTTTTTCTAGTTCTGGATTTCTGAGACAAAACGTTTTTAAAATATTATCACTACATTTCTACTTTGGCCTTCCCATGATGCTATATGTACTTACTATAAACAATAAAAAAATTAAACCACCTTAATCAAGTAAATTAATAAATAAGATAAATCGTTATATATTTTTGTAAAGAAACTACTGAATTTGAAAAAAAATACGCATCTACCGAATTTCATTCAAATTCAGGTGATGTACTTTTATTTTGCTTTGTGGATACTAAAATACTCAATACCCTTGGATGAATTACACCGCCACCCGCGAACCTCGTTAAAAAGTTTATACTACATATTTTTAACGTAGTTTCATTGAAAACATTTAATCTTTTTTGCTAACAATTTAACTTTTAACAATAACTGGTTGCGGATATTTTCCACCCTTTACCTCCGCGGGTACAGGTCGTCCTCCTGATGACGTTGAATAAGAATTCAACGAAACGTCGAGAATCGTCTCTCGGAAAAACATACGGTTCGTATAAAATACCCGCAACCAGTTATAGTTAAATATGTCTAACGACCGTAATAACAACCTTAACTCTCTAATAACAATTTAACTATTTTACTAACAATTTATTATATAATTATTATATATCAACAATTTATTATTTAAATGTTTTACCCGGTGAGTCATGCAGGGTTAACGGACTCCCGCTGGCGGAAGCGTCCGTGCTCAATAACTCAGCACTCTT
Source organism: Agrypnia vestita (assembly GCA_016648135.1). Lineage (NCBI taxonomy): Eukaryota > Metazoa > Arthropoda > Insecta > Trichoptera > Phryganeidae > Agrypnia > Agrypnia vestita. Next base: position 5,258 of record JADDOH010013174.1, on the reverse strand, counting down.
TTATTTTCAGATTCAATAATGTGGATGCGAAATAAATCGATGTAAAACATTATTCGGTGTACATAAAAATGCAAGTGTAAAATTACAGCGTAATTAATCACTGATGAAACTTCGCCACAACTACAGTTTAAAGATCATCGCACCATCTCGGCGGTAAGTCAAGATTACTCAATTGTTCGGAGGTGTGCGCAATCACAATCACTGGACCCAATTTATTAGGAAACAAATGTCTTAAGTATATATTTAAAAAAATCTTGTATATAATATCATATTGCGCTTTTATTTAATTTAATTTAAGGCCGTACATTCACTGCAAATGCATATTTCGGCGTTTTTTCAAAAATGTGAGTTTTTATTATTCAGAATTCAAAACGTTTATGCTAGACTTAAATTTTTTAGAAAAATAACTTAGATAAAACCTTTGTTCTTATATACAAATAATAAACTGAATCTTGTTTACAATAATCAAGGAAATATAAGCATTTATCGGCAGGCCGCCGCCGAAAAAGTCGTTTTCAATTTCTTAGAAATCATCAGTAGTTATTGAATATTTATATGTAAGCAGAATATATTTTATTACAAGTTTACAACTGCTATTATGACAATCAAACTATATTAAAAAAAATTAAGAAATGTTCAATGTTAATAAAATTTAGTTAAAATACTTTTTTTAAATTCTCATCAAATTTTCCGTTTTGTGATGATTTTAAAACACTTTTTATTCATACAATGAGATGATATGAACGAGGTAAAATATATGATAGTAGCAAACATTTCATCAAGATGCTGTTTCCTGCATACAATATATGGATCACATATAAATTGGGATCCTCAATCAAGTGGAATCATTTTTATCTATGGAAACGTATATAAAAAAATAAACAAAACGAACTCTCAGATCCTATCTAAACCATAATTACTAATTCTACATTGCTCATTTATTTTTAACGGCACTTTTCATAGAACATTTTTCAAATAAATAAACCTCTCAAACACAAATACTTTACATAGTATAAAATATATGAAAGCCTGTACCTACTAAACATTGTTTGTTAGCTTATGGATGTGAATAGAAACTTCTCGACAGGGTTTTTTCTTTTATTACTTTTCTCTTATATGGACCACATGAATCAGTTAAATTTTAATTTATATAAGCATATTTTACGACGTCAATACAATGAAGGCACTCTGAAAGAAAAATTATTGTTCCGAATATAACGATGATTTCGTGAAGAGAAGACAGTTAGGATTTCTCCGAGACACGGGGGAAAGAGAGGATCATGTCACGAAGTCGTTTGTCTTTTTATGTAACACTTATACAGTAATTCTCCACAGTCATATTTTAAACAGTAGATCGCTGATTGTCAAAAAATACGCATACTGTGACATATATTCTCAAAAAAAATTAATAAGCTAGCTATATTTCTAGATTTCTTCATTTAATTGATAGATTCATTTAGTTGATTTTATTTTAATGTGTAATTTATTAGACTAATCTGAAACATAATGGTGTACGTACACACAAACGTCATTTTTTAATAAAAATAGTAAAAGAAAATTATGTGGAAATACTGAATGTTCATTTTATACTAATTCACCCAGTGAATACTCCAGTACGGAATACCTTATTTGTGTTAACTTGATAATGATAAATCTCTTAAATATGCAAACTGCTGAGTAACGTAATTTAATTTATTTTTTTTATTTGATCTTTGTACAACACACACAATATACGAGCTAATGATGACTACTATAGTTTCGAGAGGAATGAAGCACGATTCCCTCTCGAAACTATAGTTGTGATAAATCTTCTTCCTCTTATTCAGTCTTCATCTCTCCACTGCTGGATACAGGCCTCTTCCATCCTATCGCATCCTTCCCCATCGCTGGTTCATTGTAGCCGTTTCTTCCCTCCCACAGCGGCTATATCGTTGATATAGTGATAAATTACTCATAATAAATTCACATATCGTGCGTGCAATACACGTAATGTTTCAATAAAAAAAATATTTTAATTTAAAATGTTGCAATCTTTAAATTTCAACTCTTCCAAGCAAATGAAAAACTATAATTGACGGTGATGGTGACTACTCCCCCGAATATTAATTGTACATGATATATTTTGAGTTTGTTTTCGGTTTTGGTTGGCAATAATTTACTAGATAATATAAAATTACAGTTTTTTTTAAAAACAGCATGTAGTTATGCATACTAATAGATATGCATCTCTATATATATCATATATATATAATACATATATAATATATCTATAATTACCGGCTTTCTTGAAAAAGAAAGGAACGGACGACGAAATTTACACATTATGCATTTTTTGAGTTCAGAAATTTATCTGACTCATCTTTAGGAATATTCATTTGCAGTATTTTATACGTTTTTATTTTTCAAAATGAAAAATGATAACAATACATCAATCTGCGAATGAAGCGAAGTGATACCGAGAGAAGCTCGGTAATTTAAAAAATAAATTTGTGTAGAATAACATAGCCTTAGATATATTATTTAAAAATACTGATAATTTTCTAAACATCCCATATGCTCGTTTATTCTTTTAAAAAACTGCTCAAAACTTAAAAAACTTTTACACACATTAATTTATTATGACATTGCGGACATCTTCCTCTGTTGGTAACATTATATTATATTATAATGTTTCCAAGGCCCGATACTTGGCGACGTCCATATGGATAGATCGTGCAGATGCATGCGGATTAATTGTCAATACAAATGGACCAACGGTATCTAGAGATATTGCAAAGTATAACAGTAGTTAACAAAGTATAACCGATATTTTTTTCAAAATCATAAATATTATTTGGGAATCATTTTTGCTTCTCTGGGAAAAAAACATCTTCGAAAATTCACATCATTTACATAGTCGAAAATAAAAAAAAATCCTTTCACACATCAAATTTTTTTAAACAGTATATTCATGCCGTATATATTTTAAAGTGTAACATTTAAAGAATGTTTTTTACAAAAAAATCATTTATCATATTGTTACGAGATGGCGAAAAGAGATTAGGTACCTAGAGAATCCCTCGTAAAAGATCGATAACGGCAATAAGATTGTGATGGTCGACATAGAGATAGATTTAATAAATTTAGAAAATCTTAAAATAATAATATTCAAAAAAGTCAAGTATGGACATCAAAAATATATTTCTTCTGTTTGGAATCGTTTAAAAGTAAAAGCCTGATACATTTCTTCTCAGGATTCTATGTATTACAAGAGGCTAACAAAATATTGAATATTCAGCTATACAAGTAATATTTCTTAGATCTTTATTATACCATAGATATAATTCTGTGTTAAATTAATATTGTTTGCCAATCCTAATAGACTCGACCTTGTGTGTAGGTGCGAACGAGCCTTTATTATTTATGAAACGGAACAGCAAGTCTCGCGTGTAGCGAGTGCTTACTCTTATTTTAACGAAACGGACCAATCACAGGCACGCGTTACCTTTCGACGGGTTGAGCCGGAGGCGACCGTCCTGATGACTGAATCCGGCCAATGGCGAGCGCCGGCGGTGAGGTCATCGCGCATAGGATGAGTCACTGCACTAGCGTGGATTTCAGAGGTATGGTGAAATCATTACTATAAAAGGAGCGAACACGATATACTCAGGCCCCCTTCAGTTCGAGACCAGACTTGCGAGCGGGAGCGCTGCCCAACAGACTACCGACGGAGCCCTGAGTTCCAGAACATCATTTGCGGACGGCGTTGCTGCCCGGACGTATGGAGGAATCTACCATTCATCAGTACCAGAGAGAATCATACCGCCACTGTGTAACAGCTAAGGAACACATTTATATTATCTATCGATTAATTATTTTCACTATTAAAATGTATTTATTTTGGGAAGATTTAAAATCGGAGCAATAATGTATAATTAATATCACGATTTCTTGTGTGATCTCGGCTCAATTCGTACGGGAATATCTCCCAAACGAATATATTTTGATGCATGGGGATTTTCATACCATTTGTATTAACAATTGATTTTACGGAGCTCTATAAGCAGTGCGTAATAGATTCATAATATTGTCGACGCGTTATGTATTGCATAACCAGATATCAATCCAAATCGTACGAGAAATTCTTCCGAACGAATATATTTTAAAGTATGGGGATTTTCATACTATTTTTACTAATAATTGAATACATGTAATTCTATAAGAAACGCTTAGTAGCCTAATAATAATTGTGTTGCATAAGTATTGCGCAATCCGGTCTTCAGCTAACTCTTTATGGGTTGAGTACCTCTCGGTATATCCGGCTTAACAAGTAGCTTCAGAACGATGAGTAAAGGACAGAATGGGGAGATTTAACTGAAATTGGAGTTTTCTGGTTTATGAACGTTGAGCTAGGTGAGGTTGTGGATGACGCTCGTGTCATAAGCCTGGAATCCGCGCAAGCCCCTGTGAGGTACTCTTAAAAGCGGGACCTCCCTTGTTGATCGGAGTGGCCACTAGACTCGACCTTCGCGCCTCATCCTGCTCAAAAACAGCGTGAACCAACGTCGTGAATTCTCTGACTTTGGAAGGATTTTCATGCGTGAATGCTATGAAATCTCAATAGAAAACGTTAACTTCTATTTCATCCTCTGTAAAAAGACAGAGCTAGAATCAGTATAAAAATCATTCACTCATATAGAGTAGCTGGGATATTATTAATATGTTACTAACACTCTAACATTTGACCAAAGTAAATGTTGCAAGATGCAGAATCGTGGGACGCCGCTCTGAAAAGGCATAATGAGATTGCACAATAATTTGTTACATCGCTGACTATGCCCGCAAAGGAGGCTAATGTCGTCATCAATTCGTACCAAAAGAGTACATGATTCTTCAAACACCGGCCTAAAAGAAAGGCGCCTCAAGACAACACACATCATCAGAAACTCGTACCAAAAGAGTACGGCCTTCTCAATTATAAGCCTAAAAGAGGGGCGTCACGGGATCACATCTCGTAAAGAAGAGATAGAGTCTCGGGATGCAGTAAGTTCCGGAGGAACAAGGGGGGCCATTTAGTCACTTAGGAAGTTGGTCACCGGGTTTAGGCGGGCGCGGAGCCTCAACCCCTCTCAGCAGAGATGCTGAGGGTTTTAAAAAACCAAAATTTAGCATTCAAAGAAACTATTATTTCATATAAACTCACGGGCTGTTGTAGAATCCTTTCGAACAAACCATCCCCGAGACCTTATCTACTTATTTATAAAGAAGTTTCGCTTCAA
>JADDOH010013173.1:0-15130 GCA_016648135.1 Agrypnia vestita | reverse complement strand
ACATGTCTAGCATCAACATCTACGCTCATGTTTCGGGGATAATGACGCGGCCATTTGACGTGTACACGCCGGGACTCGCATATCTTGTCGCGGAAATGTCACCCTATGAGCTTATGTTGACAGCTGCGGTATCTCATTTGGCGAAAACGGGGTTCCGTGCAATTCGAAATGTTTTTTTGGGTCGCAATTTCTAATAAACGAGGTTTTACTGTAGTAAATTGAATATTATTAAAAACAAGGTCCTTTTTGCAAATAATTATTGTTTTCCAGACGTCGCGGAAATATATCGCCCTATGAGGTTATGATGATAGCCGCGTATCTGTTTATGTTAATGAGTTTATCGAAAAGTAAGAGGAGAAAAAAGAGGAAAATGCGAAATTATTTACTGCAAAGAGAAAGAAGGACGGACATTCTATGCGATCTTCGATCGATACAGCTCGATGAGTTCAAGAACGATTTCGTTTCCCCGCATTGTCATCTTGACAGATACAGCGCATGCGTATTCACTTGTAAACATACCACGTGGTACTGACGCTCCGCGGAATGTTGCAGTGAGTACGCTCGGGTACCGTGCGCGTGGCAACGTTGCCACGGCACGTGGAAATGCCGCGCTATGTTGTGCGCGAGGTCGCGGAACAGTGCACGACGTTGCAACGTCACGTAGACTCTATGCCGCGCGTGCTGTTGAGGGACAATTTGTCCCCTAGTGAATACATGGCTTAAGACTCCGCCGCAACTCAACACCTTTGAAATTCTCCCGTTCCTGCGCAGTGCGCCAGTGCGCCGTTGGTGCGCTAATACATTTTGAAAAAGTGAGTTGACACACCCGGCGCAGTGAACTGAGTTGGCGCAATTGCGCGGCGCAGCGCAGTGTTACACATGTCTAATCAACAATGCTGTTTTACTGAAGATGTCCACAAGAAGATGGAAGAAGACTGGTGGGCCGCATTACGCAACTAATTTAATGTTTTGTGGCTTTTTTCCCGCCTAAATGCGTACTGTCCAACAGATTTTCAAAGAAGATTCGAGAATATGATGAAATGCGCCGGGATGGTTAGTTATTGACGAAATTAAATGTTATCCTACCTTTTTAGTGTTTGCAAGAACAATATGTTTTTATTTGATCTGTATTGTATTTCTTTAGATTTCTGTTTATAACCTTTTCTTTGTTTGCAGGTAATAAGAAAAGTGAATCCATGATTGATATGCAGAATAAATTATATGTGGTTCAGATAGATATTGTCAAAACCCAACTATCTAAAGAATGCGCAGAAAATTCACGAAGTTGTTTTGAAAAGGCATAGTGCCAAAAGAGATCTGGCTTAATTTAATTATAAGTTGTATTTTTAATTAAAATATTCATTTTCCTGTTAATAGGTAGGTATATAAAATACAAGATAGGTAGGTATATAAAATACAATAAAATAAAAGAGTTTCATACACCGATTATATTGTTTTATTACTATTATTCCGCGGACGTCCTCTGCTTCTGCTGCCTTCGACAAACAATTTTCCTTACCATTCTTTCTTTGCTCATCAGTTCCACATGACTAAACTATGCGACAACATTGGTAAATAACATCGAAGTTCGTAGTCCAGTGGCCATGTCACTGGCTCTGCATACTGAGAATTCCGGGTTCTACTCCCGGTGAGGTCACAATACATCTCTCTGATTTGTATTGATGGTATTCCAGATGCATCACCTACGCGCCTTTCATCGATATAAATGTAAAATTATCAAAACCCGAGTGAAATAGAAACCTTGAAAAAAATATTGTCGACAATGCCCTGCGGTAAAATTCATTTAGAGTTGCGGAAAAATTAATTTCTTCTGACAAAAAAGTATTGTTCGAGGTTTAAGTAAATTACTTCTCCTGTTAAGGATATACTGTAGGATCAGTCGATCGTCAGAAAAGCCTGTGTCACCGTACATAATATTGTACATTTCGACACTTTGTATGTAAAATGTCGAAAAATTAATAAAAAAATATTTTATTGACAGATGTCAATTACATTGCGCAGTGCGCATGTGAGTTTTTGGCCGAGAGTTTAATCTAAAATTTCCGCTCAGAATTCTCTGACAGATTTCGCTTAATCCGAGTTGAAACAACCCGTTTTTGAAAAAAGTATTAAAAATTTGAAATTAAACTCTACGCTTACTTTGATCGAACTTGAAACAACCGGGCCATAGTGCGTTATGTGGAATTATTTTCAATGTAGCTAGGAGTAGCTGTCAGTTCCACAGAGCGATATGTCTGATTATTGCTCTTAACTAATTAAAACGTGGCAAAAATTTGCATAAAGACCTTTACTACTGAATTAAAGACTATTATGTACACATTTCACTAAAAAGATGATAAAAATAATTAGTTGTCAAATTTTTACAAGTCAGTTTAGATGAGTCAAATCTTTGGTCAGTCATATCTCAAAACTACGAATTTCTAGTTGTATTTGTCCATCGATTTGTCCAAGGAAAACATCGCTCACGAAGGGAATGAAACCGATTAACTTAATTTTCATTAAAATAGTTTTCTTACATTTTATACTGACTGCAGGAATTTTATTTGCATATATTTGCGCGTAAATACACAATAATTATCGAAAATACGGATAACAAATCTGATAGTTCTGCCGTTCTCTGCCCTCGTTTCAAAGAATGAGGGCAAGAGAAAGCTTACAAAGCAATTAAAGACGTACCCGATCGGGTGATCTTTTTTAACCCTTTTTCTCTTATGTGTTACAGTTGCCGGCAAACTTATTGAAATTTTTTGGCGTAGTGGGGGATTGCGCAGAAGACAAAATTTGAGTCTCGTTGGTGAAATGGTACATGCGTATACTTCCCCCCACTACGCCGTAAAATTTCAAGATGTTTGCCGGCTACTGTACTATATTGTTAAAACTGAGTGAGCTCTATTTTACGGTTGCCGGCAAACTTCATGAAATTCTTTGGCTAAGTGGGGGAATGCACAGAAGACGAAATTTGGGTCTCGTTGGTGGAAAGGTAGATGCGCAAACGTCCCCCCACTACGCCGCAGAATTTGGAGATATTTGCCGGCTACTGTACCACGCATACGGGTTTGGTAAAATGTTTAGTTATCCCTCTATGGCCCGGTTGTTTCAAGTTCGATCAAAGTAAGCGGTCGATAAAAGCATAGATTTTTACGAAAACGGATCGTCTGATTGGTGGAGAACGTAAAATTTCAGTTTAAACTCTACGCTTACTTTGATCGAATTTGAAACAACCGGGCCTATGGCTTGTATAATACTCTAAGCTCCTATTATCTTCTTTATTCTGTGGCTCCCTATCACTCGTATCTAATGTCTATATCTATGGTTTGCGTTGGCGGTTGTTTGTTGTTTGTCGGATATTTTGGTCTATATTCTGTGGTCGGATATATCTTTTTCTATGGTTGTCGGTGGTTGAGCTTTGCGCCAGTCGGTCGTCGAGTCGTGCGTTTGCTTTTTTCTAAATCGGGTTGTTACGGAGAATCGGATTCCGCAGTGAATGAGATTGTCTTTCTGTTTACAAAGTGTTTACTTTAGTGTTTACATTCGAGTGTCATTTGTAAATTCAAAAATGGCCGCTGTCGTGAAAAGGTTGCCGCGGCTGTCGAGTGTCATTTTCAATCAATTCGGTGGTTCGGCTTCTGTGAATAGTGCCAAATCTAACAGGAATTATTTCACTTACACCAATGAACCATCGCAGCCTCTCCCGCGAGAACCAGAATGGGTGACAGCTGAGGAAGCGTTCCAAAAATGTCTAAAATCAGGTAATTTTTAGTAACTATTTTAATTAATTTCTTTAGCTATGTTATCGATAGAGTAAAACTTATATTTTTCTTTCGTATCAGTTTTACTTTAAAATTTGTTTAATACTATCTATTTTTGAATTCTCAATCTGTTACTGAACATGACAGTGATATACGCGTTCTTAACTTATAGTATTTTCTAACCGTTCTGAGAAAAATATAATCTTTAATATTTTGATTAAAGGTATATTGATTCAATAATTTAATTCCACGTATATATATATATATGCATATACGTATATACACGCAGGTATATATGCGTTTTGGGCCTGGAATAGGTTTCTTTAAAGTATAGTTAAAATATGCGCTGAGTTGCAAATGCTGCATATTTTCTGCAATTATGCGAATCTATGACTCATCGGATTAGGGCGTACACTTTTCTTATTCTTTAAATTCACGTTGAAAAGTTCCTATCTAATCGGAAAAAAATTAAGTGGGTGTACACTCTCACCAATCACTTTTGGACAATGCTAATGTACATTCTCGCCAATCAGTTTTGGACAATGCTTTCTTGTATTTGAAGTGATGTGGCATTTTCTGTTTTGGTCTGCCTTGTTATAAAACAACTATAACTATTTGTCTATAATGACAATATTAAGGTCAATAATGACCTGTTCATGGTCTGTTTGTTAAAAAATAAAATAATATATTAAAGAATTACAATAATAAACATCTCTAAAACAACAAACATGAGAATTACGGGTTCAAGTAGTGAAGTGGCGTAACGATTGACCGAGCAGGCGGGGGGCTCAAAGTTGATCCACGTTACTAAAATAATTTCATGAATTCAAACTTCAGTCAATTTCTTCAAATCCTTAAAAATAAATTAAAACAAATGGTATTAAATAGGTTATTTAGTGTTTCAGTTATTAGAAAAAAAAAACAATTTTCTTCTCGTTTCGAAAACAATCGTTACAAGCCTGCAATTAAAAGAAAGATTTTAAATAATTGACCACCACGAAGTTATATTTCTTTGGCGTGATTGTGATAATTGATATTTACATATTCGTTAAAAAACTAACCCATAAAAACTAAGTTTTTATTATACTCCCTTTCTCATTGAATCAGGTTTCGTGCCTACTGCACGCGTCGGGGTCTTTACTCATTTGTACTGATTCCAATTTGAAAAAACCATTAAAATTTCGAAAAATCCAAAATTATACAATAATTATTTTAAAAAAATGAAACGAAAAATTGTTAGATCATTTTTATCGTCGCCACGAGTCTGCCTGCAAAGTTTCAGTTCGATTGGATGACGGGAAAAGGGTTAAAAATCGATTCAAAGTTTTTCCGTCAGACAACAAACTGCAGACGCTACGAGTTAAAATAAAATGAGTAAAAATGTATATTAATGCAATAATGCGATTTCTAGGGAGATGTTCCGTATTCAAAAGTTTCAAAACTATACACCTACCTACCTAAGTTTGAATGTCGAATGAATGAAAGAATGTGTTTTTTTTGTTTTGAAAACGAATATCCGACAATTTCGTCGTTTTTTGCAAAAACATCGATAATAACATGAAATTCTAATACAGACCTAAAATCTTAATTAAATAAATAGTTCTAATTTTCAATTCAATAACCAATCATTCGTCAGCTTTTGAATTGAGCATCTTTATGCTTGGTACTCGATTCAAGATGGTCGACAATACACTGAAACACTAATTTCAAGTGAATAAATTTTTGAGAGTAATGGATGCGTGCGCATTTCGTGGTCTCGCATTCCCGCTACAACTTCCGTTACAATAAATATTTTACGCTCAATGATATTTTACGCCAAAAGAAGATGTGTATATAAAATGGTTTTATTATCATTGTTTATGGCACACTTTGTTATTGCTTTTTAATAACAAGTAATTATGAAAATTTTAAAGTGGCTGAGTTTATGTACTGTCCCGCAAAGATCCTTCTCAGCAAGGTTTGAGTGAATCGAATAAGTTGATTTTTTTTTGTCTAAAGATGTAGTCTATGATGTAGCGTATCGAAAAAAAAAATTTTTGTGCAAATGAAGTCGGTTTGACAATATGTAGTTAATTAATTTTTCTTAAAAATCAAGCACAAAAGAAATATGCGCTACATCGCAAATAATGTTATTAGTAAAACCCGGTTGTATCAGGTTGGATTAAAGGAAAAAGTTCGTTTAAAGCATAGATTTTTACGGAAACGGGTTGTTTGATTGGTGGAGAACGCAAAAATGTAAGATTTAAACGAACTTTTACCTTAATCCGACTTGATACAACCGGGCCTAAGATGTGTGCGAAATTTGAATAAAATCGGCCTAATAGTTTTTGAGATATCATTCCCAAAAGTCTGAAAGGGGGAGTTTCGAGAAAGACGCAAAACAATAATATAATTAGTTTAAAAATTCACCTACCACGCTAGCCTTAAATTGCTATAAAAAATTTCTATAGAACAAAACTATAAAATAAAGCCTAAAATCTTTTGATGTGTAACATCCTTCCTCTCGCTTTCCTGCAATCTGTGACAGTGATTTCGTGAAAAAGGACGGAAATGCGTAACAGGAAATAAGACGCGCACAATATCATTTAAACAATGAGCGCGCGCGGAGCAAGCGCGATGGGAAAAAATCATCGTTTATAAACAAATCAATGTCCAGCAAGTGCCATCACAGCGAAGACGCATACTACCACCCAATGCTTCTGATTTTGTGTATACGTCGCGAGGCTGGTGTCAAGCGTGTGGATGTTGTAACTTTGATATATTTTGACTTATAGCTTCGAAACTATCCGATAAATACTTTTTTTTACATTAATGTAAACCCTTAATGATTTACATTCTCAAATTTTATGTAATTTATGTGATAATTTTTAAATATTTATTCAAAGTTTTCATACAATATGTATGGCGGCACACTACCGCCATCTTTGAAAAGAAATAAAAACATATATTTAACCAAACACATTTCTAAACAAAATGCGCATGTAGATATATACGATACCTACCTAGTGCGGCAAAGTTCAATAATAAATAAATGCACATACATTTTCTTTACTTGTATTTACTACTTAATAAATATATAGATATTAGCTTTTTTCAATTTTGGTGTTAATTTCTGTTGGTGCTCACAATTGATGTGTTTAAGGCGGTACATACATTTTTTAAGCTGTCAAAGTGGCGATATGTGTCGGATAGATCATGCAACTTCAATACGAGATCGAGACATGAACAAACATCATATCAGATAAACCTTGCAAGAGCGTATTTCTATATTCGTATGTCCTTGTGAGATAGAAAGGTTGCGAGGAAACGAGACAACCATATGGAGTACCGACGTTTAAAATATATGGGAACGCAAGTCATGCGCGCGTACCATTATTAGAATTTTAAATGTTTTAAGTCTAGAATATAAAAAAGCGTATGTATATTTCTCCAATAATTTAGGTGTTGTAAAAAAAAAGTAAACAACAATTTTTCTTATATCACTGTTTTTTAATTTAAAACTTTTGTCGAATAAGCAGATTTAAATATTATTTTGACTTCCGACTGAAATGTCAAAACACATGTGAAAATAATTGAATTTAAATAATTTTTATTTAAAATAAACAAAAAACTACTACAACAATATGTATTGAATTAAAAATAAAATTAAAAATCATTTATCTATATTTCAAAAATTATCTCGTAAATTAATATCTTACTTGACTTTCAAATAACAATGAAATCAACACGATTATAGTGAACAAAGCAAGTCAGCAAAAATGACATGCGTTCAATTTTAAGGCGGCCATATACGCTGCGGTAGACCGTAGAGGTACATCTGTTCGGTCGACCTCTAGATACGTACCGCAGCGTGTGTGGTGTTCGCGGGTGGAGGTTTCCAGACCTGTACAGGTGACCGCAGAAGAATTGAAATTCTATACTTTTTGTCTGCGGCCGCGGCTGACAAATCTGTGCGTGTGTGGCGCTCTCAGTTTATATTCTCTATTCTATGCTCTCAGTATCTCTCTATTATGTGATGTCGTAGCTGTGACAGGAAGAGGTTATGTTGGGTGCAATGTTTTTTAAATGAAAAGTCTTAAGCGTTGTAAAGAAATCGAAGTTTATAAATTGGAACCGTATCTTTAGCGCATAAAAAATACCACGATCGACCCAAAATTGCTGCAAAAACTAAAAGAATTGGAGCCTGATGCCAATATGAATATGGTTATAAAATTATTCATATAAATTAATTGTTAATATTTTTTAAAACATATTTTATAATTTTGATTCGTATTTTTCTCTTCAGATTTAACTATAAATAAAGGCTAAACTTTATTTTATGGCCTCACTCGATTTTCTTAAAAATAAGTAGGTATCCTGGTGTAGTTAAGTGCCCTGATCGCAAAACTGAAATCAAAATTTGGCGGTCGTAAGTATTAAAATCTAAATAAATGAATATTTTAAACAAAACTATTTTATTAGGTAGGTATTTACAGGTAATCTTTTCGCAGAACATGAAACAAAAGGCATCACACGTCTCTGGAATTATTTTACCGAGAGCTTGAGGTGATATGATACTAGAGAATTTAAGGCATTAGTGTGATCTCCCTATTGCAAAAAATCTTAAAGGGGTTGTAACCTCTCCCAACAAAGTTTGCATATTCGCCGCCATTTTATAAAAAATCTTAGCCACAAATTAAATGTATATAAATCGATAGAGGACTTTCATACAAACATAAAACTATTCGGTCATAAAATCCTAAAGCGTCATGTTTCTGAGATATTCACATATAAAAAATGTTATTTTGTACCTATGAAGTGTAATACAAATGACACAATCAATAAGAAAGTATTGTTAAAAAACTAACCCATAAAAACCAAGTTTATATTTTACTCCCTCTCTTTGTAAATTAAGTTTACCATCATGTAATTAAATAATTGATTGACTGAAAATGAAACATGTCTAGACAAATATCGATGTCAAAAATCTCTAAAAATATCTCTTTATTATTTGATTTCTTCCCAAAAAACCGAAGTGTGCTGTCGTCTGTGAACCAATTGTCATAAATTTTCGAAATTCGTATTGAAGTACCTATTATACCTACCGACGGAGTAATTCAAATTTTAAATATTCCGTGACGTTATCAGGCCGCCGCACAGTGGGTCGAAACCGTAATATGTAATTCCTGTTCAACATTCACAGCTTCAGAGATGATTCCTTCAATCACAATTTTTCCTTATAAACTGGGTTAAATACGACTACTTCGTTCCCATCTAGCTCTTATATTTGAACAATATCTCGTATAAAACTACTATCTACAATTGTAAAAAAATAGTGAAGTTTGCTGTTGTACTATTAAATGTTCATTTAGTTAGTTTTGGTCTACCTGTATTGGTTTTATTGTTGATTTTTATATAGTTTTATTTTTTAATTGGTTTAGCACAGCGGAGAATCTGTCATATGAAATGTCACATGTATTATGTTTATTATTGATTTTTATGAAAATTTTACCCGTTTTTATTAAAATCAGCCGTTTTGTCATCTGAGACAGGTAGGTCGACTTCAATATTTCGCGCATAATAATTATCGACACCTAACTTTTGATAGCGATCGATCACTTGAAATGGCGGCAAACATAATTTCGTTTTTTCAGTACATATCTATGAGATCTTGAGATAATTTGATATTTTAAAATAATAAAGAGTGTTTTGCATTACATGTATATATATTATATGAATAAGAGAGGTGATCGGCACTCCTTTTAAATAATATCTCAATGAATTTTTCGAATATTAAAGATATTTAAAATGATGATAGTAGGTAATTAAGTATTCTACACATTTTTGAATACATCATCTTTTCGAAATCAATTCTTCTTCCTTTTCTTCGTAAGGTTTTATGAACTTATAATAATAAGTTGAAATTTTTTAAATATATTTAGGTTTTTTTTTTCATTGGAATTTAAAACGTGATGTTAATAGACACAAGCGATATATTTAAAGAAAAAAAACTGACCGAATTATTTTCAAAAGATTTTGTTTCTATTTATTATTATAGATGAAGAGAAAGCGGCAAAAAAATGTGCGTTAAAATGTGCAATAAACGTGTCAGTAAAAATGTAAAATGTAAAATGTCCCCGCAATTGTAAAATAATTTAACGTGACAATGATAATAAAAACGAACGCCGGAGAGCGGCCACAGAGCGGCCGGCCATCTGTGCGGGTGCAAACTTGTCTCGACATGTACCTACCCACCGACACGTGCGGACTTCCGGGCGATCCGCGACCCGCGACCCGCGACCCGCGACCGGGTGACCGCTAATTAGGTATGCATAATTAATTAATAATATTTATCATTATTATCGATCGATTATTTATTTGTTTGTTCGCGTTCGTATTCGCCGCGCCGGGTAGGGTGAAGAGCGTCGAGCGGTGAGTTTGATTTTAGAATGTATAATAATAATATTAATACTATAATACTTTTACTTACTATTTCATATTTAGTTTGACTTAAATGAAGTTACGAATATAAAAATCTCCATAACTATTGATATTAGGTCATGGTTGCTTGAACATTTTAGACTCATAACATAGTCAGGAATCTACCTGCCAAGTTTTTGCTGCTAGCTCTGGTACAGCCTGTACATATATCGTAAAACTACTATCTACAATTTGTAAAAAAATATGTTTGCTGTTGTATTATTAAGTTTTCATTTAGTTTTTAGTATAATTATGTTCGTTTTTTGTTGATTATTTGAGTTATTATGTACTTTTACTCACTATTTCATATTTGGTTTGACATAAAAGAAATTACGAAAATAAAAAATAATATTATAAATATATACGTTTTTTATTTTTTCGATCCATTTATCTGGTAGAGTAGCAAGTTTATGTACACGCTCATAGCATCAAACGATGGTAGACTAGACAAGGTATGAGAAAAAAAAGGTTTCAAAACGGGGTTAGTCACCACTTAGCAGAAATTTAATTTTATTTGATCCGCTCCATACAAAAAATACAAAACTTTTTTGCTCAAACTATAAAGTTTAGGAAAAAGTTTCATAGGACAACTATTGATAAGGTTAATGAGCTCTATCCATCGGCATAAAGAAAAAAGTAAAAAAAGAAAGTTGGTCCCTAAGTCCCTCAAATTACGGTTTCGACCCACTGTGCTTCGGTTCGGGCGGCGGCCGCGCGTTCAAACCATTCGACCGATTTACATGATCTTGACGCTGACTATCCGTTCGCTAGGCCGGTGCCGCCCCCCAAATACGAGCGCCCTAGACTATCGCCTAGTTTGCCTATTTGAACGGGCCGGCCCTGTGTACGGGCGACCTCTAGAGACGTACCGCAGCGTGTGTGGTGTTCGCGGGTGGAGGTTTCCAGACCTGTACGAGTGACCGCAGAAGAATTGAAATTCGATTCTTTTTGTCTCTGCGACCGCGACGGACAAAAGGTAGGGATGGGTAAATGAAAGAAAATGTCGATATATATATATTTCGTTTCCGTTTCCCAAATATTTTAGTTTTTTTTTAAAATAAAAGCTTTTTTGCGTTGCTCTGAAAAGAGTATATATTTTATTAGCAAAAGAACATAATATTTCATATTAAAATTTAAAAATAATAAAAGTACACACCTGAAAAGAGAAACAACATTTAAAGCTATTATTTTATATTATTTTATCGATTAACCGAGAAAAATATCGATGTGCAAAAAAAAGGTAACCAAAAAAAGGTCGCCAAAAAAAATATCGAAGAAAATATATCGATATATCGGGAAAAATATATCGATATATTGGGAAAAAACTATCGATATATTGGGAAAAAACTATCGATATATCGAAAAAAATATATCGATGACCAAAAAAAAGGGTCGTCAAGAAAAAATATCAATTATCCAAGAAAAAAATATCAATATTTCATATATCGCGAAAAAATATATTGACTATATATTGATATTGAATTGATATATTGATATTGATGAAAAAAAAATAATATATATATATATATATTGAACAACGTTCCCTCTAATTTTTCTATTGTGTGTGCGGATCTTCGACGCATCTGTGCAGTGGCGGTGCCATAAATTTTCACCCCCCCCCCCCCCATAGGGTATTTATTAATTACTGTGATTTTATATAATTTCCCTAGCTTTGTCCGGTAAGAAGAAAGCGGAGGAAAGTTGCCTGGCAAGCCCGTATTACAAGCCTCAATATGATATTCCAAATAAATACATATTTTTTAGTTTAAAAAATGTTACTTACTTACTAGAAAAACTTCGCATTTCTATTGTACCTACTTTTCATATTTGCTTCGGAACATATATGATGCATTTGACACGATCATATGTCTTCGAATAAACAAATATTTCACCAATTGTTACTTTTTGTAAATGCATTGAAGATGGCATTTTTCTTTCGACGATTTCAGAGAGCCATTCCAGTTTAAATTTATCGCAGGATTTCTTCTTAACGGTCGCCACATCCACTCCTTTTCGACATTTTAAGGGGATGAATTTTATATAATTAATAGGTAAAATTGTATTATTCGACTCATTTCTCCGAAAGCGTGCGAAAGAATTGTGCATGTATTGTTTCATGCATTCGAGCAAAACTAAAATCTGGCAAAGGAAACTTTATTTTATAATATTGACTGTGCGGAGTGTAAAACATGTGTGTGGAGACATTTTGCTAGGTGAACGCGCGCACACGCGCACACCTTACAGGGAACGTTGATATTGAATATCAATATATCGATATTTTTCAAACAATATCGATATATTGATATTTTTTACCCATCCCTAGTTTAGTTTCAAGCTATGTATTCACTATGGAACAAATTGCCCCTCAACATCACGCGTGGCATAGAGTCTACGTGACGTTGCAACGTCGCGCACTGTTCCGCGACGTCGCGCACAACATACGTTACCCTACTCGCACGGTACCCGAGCGAGCTTACGGCGACATCATGCTTTGCGTCAGTACCACGTGGTAAGTGAGTGAAAAATAAAATGATGTGAGGGCCAACAGCGTTCCTTAATATTGTCTTGCTTGGCTATGGAAGGCCCGATTATTTGTAATAATTGTCAAAAACAGTTGTTGTTATTCGAGAGAAATTGGCAAAAGATCCGTCAGACATTCGAAGATCGCATAGAATATCCATCCTTCTTTCTCTTTGCAGTAAATAATTTCACACCCACCACCCTTTTCTCCTCTTACGTTTCGATAACTCGTTAAAATAAATAGATAGAATAGATCGGGCGACATTTCCGTGACAAGTGATATGTGAATCCCGGTGTGTACACGTCAAATGACCGCGTCATTGTCCTCGAAACATGAGCGTAGATGTTGATGCGACATGCCGCTCGGAATGTTTCGCGATTTGTCCCCTAGTGAATACATGGCTTCAGTTTGTTTCCGGCCGTTCCGGCGTCAGGCCGCGAGTGCTGGGTGCGACACCGCAACAGATGACAGCTGACAGATGTGACATGCGAACACAATTGAATGCCGTCTGCCATTTTGAATAAAATATTTGACATATTATGCAATGTCATGCAAAAACCGTAGTTGAAAAAGCTGATCCTTCTAAAGTATAATTTTATAACGTGTATATGAATATATACATATAATATATTTATATAAAATCTTTAACGCGTGCAATATCATATAAAACATTGCTTAAGCAGGAAATAAAAATAAACGCACAAAAGAGCTTTAAAAAATAGTATCCTATAACCGTATAAAAATATGCTTTTCAAACATGCGAATAGTACACTAGCGAAGGGAAAAACTACATTTCAAAATGAAGACTACAACACACACACGTTCACCAGTTTGAAGACTACAAAGTGTACACTACAATTGTAGTAAAAAATACTTGAAGTGAAGTAATTGTAGTACTACGAAATGAAAGTGAAGTAATGTAATTGTAGTATTAATGAAGTGAAGTAACGAAATGAAGTAATTGTAGTATTAATGAAGTAAAGTAATGTAATGAAGTAATTGTAGTATTAATGAAGTGAAGTAATGAAATGAAGTAATTGTAGTATTAATGAAGTAATTGTAGTATTAATGAAGTGAAGTGTAATGAAATGAAGTAATGTAGTACTAGTGAGTTAATATTTTTTTCCCAAATAAAAATTTGGCGAGCTAAAAAAAAAATGTCAACGAGAAAAATATTTAAGATAAATTGACGATATTTTCTCCACAGTAACATTTGGCGACCTAACAAAAAAAGAAAAGGTCGCTAGCCAGATTTCTTCATTTGATTCCAAAAAATTTTCAAACCATGGGGGGGGGGGGTTGTTACAGTTTCCAGAGATTTCTTCATATATCTACATCAACTTTCCAAAAATTTCACGTAAAAAATGCACTATTTAAAGTATGTTTCTCATACTTTCGATAACTTTGAAGTGTATGTACTTTGTAGTGTTCGCTTTGAAATGAAGAGTACTATTTGAAGTTTATACTTTCAATAACTTTGGTGTTTGTAGTTTGTAGTGTGCACTACACTTCAAAATGTGCGAAGTGTGCACTTCAATGTAGTACTACATTGTAGTAGTGAGTACAGAGCGGACCCATTACTATAGTACACTCGAAAATCGTAGTAAGACTCATGCGGTGTACCGCAACGTGTATGAGATCTACGGGTAAGCCCATACACGTTGCGGTACGGACCGATCTGCGATATGCGGTGTACCTCTACGGTGCACCGGAGTGTCTATGGCCGCCTTTAGGTTATGAGTAGAAATGCAATTTAATACAAAACTAGTTAAAAAAAAAACATTATTATCTGCGATGAATAGATTGCTTTCGAATATATAATATGATATTATTTTGAACTAAAGTCAAATTTGGCGTAAAAACACGTTTTAAAGTGATTTTTTTATGAAAAAATGATCGGACTACATGAGCGCGTCCACAGAATATAGACCAAAATAGAATGGCAACTGTTATTTGCAAAGTGACATCTTGCGACTATGGGAGATATTATTATTTATTTATATATTTGTCCTTTTTTTCTTTATTTATTTATTTATTTCAATTAAATGAATATTTAGACCGTATTCTGAAAATAGCAATATTGCTATTTCTGTATCTTGACAGTTATTGTATAACATTATAATGCTGTTAATTTTAACGTTTTAAGTTTGACAGGTTTGAAATTAACGAATTCAAATAATCAGATAAGCTCTAAAACGTAAACACACGCTAAGTTATTCACATATTATGAATAACTTATTTTACTTTCGTTTATTTACGTTTTAGAGCTTTCTGATTGATTGAATTCATTAATTTCAAATCTGTCAAACTTAAAATGTCAAAATTAACTGCATTACAATGTTATAAAATAACTGTAAAGATACAGAAATAGCAATATTAC
>JADDOH010013172.1:0-32347 GCA_016648135.1 Agrypnia vestita | reverse complement strand
AGTGAAACTCTCTTAATACGTTTTTCAAGGGACCAGCAAATAATAACTTATTAGGCGTGAAACATATTAAAAGTGATTTCAACTTTTTCATAAATTATTTACACTTTCTAATTTTGTGTTTTAATTAAATTTTCTTTTATGTAATATGACAATTTAAGGACGTTGTATTTTAAAAAATTAAATTTGTAACAGTAAATAATATAAATTTATAAATATCACCTATGTAAATAGTACCCTAGGTACAGAAAATAATTAGAACTACCAAAACAATAAAAAAAATTAGCACTGTTATAAAAATATTTTATTAATAACCACACTAAAAGGAAACCATAAAATAATTTATGTAGGTAGGTATTTCACTACCTATGTACAAACCTTGATTGTAAAATAAAAAATTATACAAGTTATCTAAATTAATATTGCGAAAAAAAATACCTATCTTAAACTAATAATATTATTAAAGGAAAAATCAATCAGAATTTAAATATAAATCGGTGTATATTGACAAAATATAAACCTCACGAATACGAAAAAAAAATACGAAAATTACCTGTATCTACTTCCCCTGGCTTGGTACAGATTGCACATTTGTAAAAAAGAACCATTTGTAAATAGTATTCTACTTGACTTCATTTGAAAAATGTATCCCTTTTGATGATTTCTACATAATTTAGATGTACATTAAACATATCGCCTTGAGCAAACTGAGGGCCGGTTGTTTCAAGTTGGATTAAAGTAAGGGCCGGTTGTTTCAGTTGGATTAAAGTAAGCGTTCTCTTAAAGCATAGATTTTTACGTTCTCCACCAATCAGACGATCCGTTTTCGTAAAAATCTATGCTTTTATCGACCGCTTATATACTTTGATCGAACTTGAAACAACCGGGCCTGAATGGGGCAAAGTTCAAACAACCCGCGAATTCAGGGGCGAACTCGGCGGACTTAACACAATAATACATTAAATAACATTCTTTTGAGATTAATAACGATTTTCTTTATTTTAATTACGTTTGATTTCACAATACCTTAATATTTTCCCGGGCGCAAAGAATATTCATGATATTTTTTATTGTTAAATTAAATTTGATCCGTTTTTTGTAACTTAATTAGAAAACAATCGGAGATATTACGTAATTAATATTCCCGATTGTTTCCTCGAAGAAATACAACCAAAATGAGAAGAATTTCGTTTAGGACAATTAATTTTGCACTGACGTTGATTGATTTTGCGATTGCGACTACTTATATAAAAAATTATCATAAATAATCGCCGCATAAAATTATTTATTAAATATTATTTCACTTGTCAGTTTTCAACTGTTCTGTTTTGTTTTACAATTTTTTTAATAGGTTTCCAAATTATTACGCTAACCGTCGGTCGTTTTATTTTATTTCTCAAGAAACTAATCAAATCAAGCCAATCAAAACTAAACCGGAAGTAATGAACGGCTCTCAATGATATCTATCATTTTGATGAAAATAATTTAAAAACAGTTTTATTTATTACGAATGAAAAGAGCATGGAGTAAAAATAATCAAAGAAAAATTAGTACAAACAAGTTTAAAGGATTATTTGCGCTGATCAAAGCCGACTATAAACACGTAACTCGCCAGTCGGGTATGCCGACAATCGCGCGAAAATTATTATACGATATATGAGTACTTGAATTATGAATCGAGAAATTTAAGTGATTAATTGTCTTTAAATTTGTTTAATTAACATTGTACGTCCCGCGAATTCACGCGACGCGAGGCCAGCGCCACATTGCGCAGACGTTCCGTCGCAGA
This sequence comes from Agrypnia vestita, assembly GCA_016648135.1. NCBI lineage: Eukaryota > Metazoa > Arthropoda > Insecta > Trichoptera > Phryganeidae > Agrypnia > Agrypnia vestita. The sequence continues at coordinate 30,561 of JADDOH010013172.1, read as the reverse complement.
TCTTCCATTTTACTACATTTTATCTACATTTTTTTCCATTATATAATACGCACTTATCAAACGCACTGCGCGGACATTCGACAAAATGACGCGACCACGACATCCGACATCTACGTAGTGTGTCGCTGGCCTTTGTTTCACTGAATTTATCGGCAGTTATTTCACGTGTTTGAAATGATATTGAATGATTTTTAATGACCCTAATGAGCGAAATAGACCCGGGAAGAAAGGCAATCCGATAAATAATTGAAAATAAAGAGTATAATTGATATAAATACTTGTGAATTTTAATTAAATTACGGTATATTTTGGACGTTAAATATTGACGAAAATGAAACAAAATATTACAGTAGCACCTAACGGAAGGGCTTCTGGAATTGTAAATTATCAGGTGCACCTGCTAATGCAATTTTGTATTCTCATAAATGGATTTTTCGGTCAATTAAGAATGTTTGCATAGTTAAGAATGAAAATAATTCAAAAATTGGTATCACCAATGCGGCTCTGCGAGTATTATACGAGTATATTTGAAAGCCAAGCATTCTTTGTTTATATTGGGGATTAAGTTTTATTGTCTCGCCTTTTCAAATAGTACAGTTTTTGTCAAACTACTTTTATGGCTCTGCAAGAATTATCTATTGTAAGCTGCCCATTTTGTGAATTTTGAGATTTATTTGGGTTAATTGTTTTATTAGCCTATTCAAATACTGGAGGGTTTATTCAGCCGCTAGAACTTTTATGACACCGCCAAATTCGCATTCACGGCGAAATATTCTGCTGCATGCGAGATGCCCGCACTGTATTTTCTCCGGACCGACGCTACCTACCTACATTCTCGGCTTCTAGAGCGAACATGGCGGACCACCCTTACATTTTTTGTTTCTGTGCGTAACATCAACTATTACGAAAAAACAGAAGTAATTTGCCTAAAACTTGTTGATTAATTGCATATTACTTATACACACGTAATGATAAACATAATACAATATCTATTCATACAATTAATTATTATGAATAAATTACTTGAAGCATTTGAATATTTTAAATTTCCGAAATTAAGCCGAATTACAGTAATACAAGCGTAGAAATGACAGTAGGAATGTTAATGCACTTTATATATTTTATTCTAGGAAATGAAAGAACTTTCTAAGAAACAACTCACGGGGTCTTCATTAGTAATTAGTTGCGAATCGGGTTTTTACGGCCTCTTAAGCAATTCCAAGAATTGGATTTTTCAGACACCTATACAATTAAGGAGGTATATTTGCATGAAGTTAAATATTAATGTAAAAAATATTTGTATTGCGGTTGCGGCTCTGGTATTGTGAGGATTATCCGGATTATTGTCTTTGAAATATTTGCTTAGATTTACAGCGGCTGTTCTTTGGTTAGAATTTTGACTTTTGTTGTTTTCTTTGAAAAATATTTATTAGGTACCCTTTTATAAAATTTTACTACCCTTGTTCACATTTGGGTAAAGGAAAAACCCATAAAAGAAGTGGCTTATTTTATTGGACTCATTTAATTTTTTCCTTTGAATATCAAACAAAATACCAATATCGTGTTTCGAAAAACGTATTATGAAGATTTATTTGTATGGGTAAATTGAGTTCAGCTAAAAATATTTGCACTACTTAGGCGAGAAACGAAAATAAGCGGGAAACGTATTAAGCCTAATAAAATATGCGATTTGTATGGGACTTTTTCGGGACCGCAAAGTTTAAACTTATTTAGCGGGAGAACTTATTAAAAGTGAATTTATTAAGCGAGTTTCACTGTAATAGGCAAGTAGACACCAAAATCAGAAATATATCATAATTACCACCATAACCGTAGCCACACCCGCGTTATATTAAATAAAATAAGTAATGGATAATTATTTACATATTTTTATTTATTGATTTACAATACGTACTAAGTTCATAATTTGATAATGTTAAATAATAAAACAAAATTTAAGGACTGCACAGGCTTCTTGCAGGCCTGGCTCTTGTCTTGCAAGTGTTCGTATTTTGAAACGTATTCAGTAACCACTAATAATACTCTTCTGTTCCTGAGCAAATATATTGTCAACATCAGTGTACATACACTTATGTTCATGCTCACTTTGACTTCGAATAGATCAATTTCAGTTATGTTGGCTTGGTTGTGTTCTCTGCGTGGAAAACGAAAGGCTGCCCAAACAGTTTATCCCTGCAGCACCAGAGGAAAAAGGGTGACAGGACAACTCAGAAAAACATGGAGAGATGCCCAAAAGAGATGGAACTATCAGTGGCCCCGAGTGAGTGGCCGGTTAGCGCAGGACAGAGTGGAGGAAGAGCGCTGGATAGGATAAAGGGGATGAAGTAGAAGAGAGAAGAATAGAATTTTATAAACTTTTCAAAAGTGAAGCAAATGCCAAGTTGCAATGTGAAGTTACCATCCGATTTACTCTGGTTGTCGGCGTCTCCTGCTCTATATCTCCCTGCGGTGCCTCCGCTGAGATCTGCATCTCCAGCACGATGGAGTCATCCTTGACGTATCCTTTCTGTGGGTCCAGCAGGTCAGTCCATGTCAAAAATTGATTCCAGCCCCAGGAGGATGTATTTCTGTTAAACGCGCAATAAAAGGTATAAGAGCCAATGCACTTTACATTTTGTACAGAAATTAATAAGCAATCATATTTTTGTGAAATCCAATCGCTCCAGATAGGATATAGAATGGAAGAGGAAATTGTCAGTGTGATCTATATAATCACCGCGGAAATAAATAATGACTTACTAATAATGCTTGTAGGACTACACAATGCTTGTAAGAAAAATAACATGGCAATCGCTATAGAAAAGACTAAATGCATGACCACTCTAAAACACCCAAAACATGTGACCTGATTGTAAATGTTTTGAGTGTTTTAGAGAAAGTGCAACAAACCCATAGAACAAGTTGGCACCTTCGGATATCTAGGTATAGACTTGGTTGGAGGAACTATTCTGTGTGAAGAAGTACAAGTCCATGTTATGAAGCCAGTGGCGATTTCTGGTGCTCTTCTAAAACACACGATTTGGAAAAATAAGTATACAGCCATCAAGATGAGAATTCATAAAGCATGCGTAAGGCCAATAATGACATGTTGAAGGGTTATACAATCAGGACTAAACAAACATTCCAAGATGAAGACACTGAGGATGATAGCAGGCAAGACATGAGGGATCGCCTGAGGAACACCAGAATAAGAGAGATATATAAAGCTGAGGACATTGTACGATGGGGTAGATAGTGAAGGAAGGACTGAAGGGACTCTCTTTTATCGCACTACATAATCAGCCTCACGGAACCAGCCCTCGCTGAAGACCTCCCAAAAGATGGAGGGATAGATAGACAGGAAATTTAACTTACAGGAGATGCTATCTTCTGGAGAACAGACCACATAAATCTTTTAAAAAGAAGAAGAAGATTTTTGTGAAAAGATTAGTGAAATAAAACACAAATCACTTTGTTTTCACCACTTTATTAGATTATACAATCTACTTGTTTCGAGAACAATGTTCCCTTCTTCAGACAATCCTGAAGCAGGAAACATTGTTCTCGAAACATGTAGATTGTATAATCTAATAAAGTGGTGAAAACAAAGTGATTTGTCTTTTATTTTAATAATAATGTCACCACATAGTTCAAGCCTTGATTCAGAAGAAAAAATATTCTTCAAACAATTAAAAGATTAGTATTCCTCCTTTCATTCTTGACTCGAGGCTTCATGTCAAATTATTTGTTTTGTTTGTTAATAAAACATGTATTCTGTGTTTGCATCTCTATTTAAAAAGAAAAAAAATCCATGTTTCAATGTTTTAGTCAAATCTAAAATATGACAGATATAAGTTTTTTTCATTCAAACAAGGTCAATATTAGAAATCCGAGAACAAGGCAAAGCCATTATTTAACCTTTCTGAGGCCCAGCGACGGATATATTCGGCGTGACATAATCTTTATTATACCTCAAATGTCCTTATACTTTATACTGACATTTGTGCGGGGGCACCAACTGAGGACCTTACTTCAGTGTAAATACAGACACACACACCGCTGCTTACCATAAATAACGGCCCATTCCAAAATACTTAATTTTTCAAGGACATTACTACAAATAGCATATTCCAATGTTTATGATGAATAAGACACTATTTTTATTTGCTTGAAAATGGTCACGTAGCAATTTGATTTGGGCCATTATTTATGATAGGCAGCGACATAAGTATACACTGAATTTAGAATTTCAATGTTTGAGAGATTTTTTCTTAAATTTTATTCTTTGTAGATAACATAACTTAAAAAAAAAATCTTTATAGACAATTTTATGCTCATGATCAAGTCCAGATTGAGTACTGTAAACGTAAAGTTTTGTATGAAATTATAAATTATTGTAATATTATAGCGATCTACAACCATTTTTGCAAATTTAAAATGCTTTTATATTTCTAACTTAAAAGTAATCTTTTGTTTCATATTTAAGCTGTACGTTGCAGTGATGGCGTTAAACCTCGCATTGGTATTTACAGTGACTTCAGCACACCTTTAATTATTAACTACGTAAATCTTTCATGTCCCAATTACTAGATCAAACGGGTTACAAAACTATTGTACTAGATAGGTTTCACTCACCGAGAATATTCATAATATTTTTCGTCTATCTTGGAGAACGGTTTCACGTCGCGCTGGTTGGAGAGCAGCCAAACCTCGGATTTGGCCCTGCAAGACCAGTCAGAGGGGCTCTCCTCATTGCTGTAGAGATATAAACTCATGTACGTCTGCGCACTGTCTTCCGGCTGGAACTTCTTCACTCCTAACTTCCAGGGAAGGCCGCGAAGGTAAAACGGGGAGGACAAGACGGTGTTAGAAGTGAGTCGACTGATGTTGTGGAAGGTGCGCTTGAATGTGGTCAACTCCGCCACCTGCGAGGATTAATGGCGTTAACTTTGTGGGGTGGGGCATAATTATTGAATCAAAAAAACTAACACACTTTTTAAACCACAATGATTGTTTTCAACGCTGACTGGTTTCGATACCACTGAATCTTTGTCAGGACGGAGGTAGTTTATGTTTATGTTAATTTATATAGCGCCGTTTTTGTGTAAGAGACGCTTCAAGGGCGCTTTACAGATGTGACATCCCTAAGAAAAAACTAAACTACATTGATTGTTTTTGACATTAGCTGGTTTCGATACTATTGAACCTTGGTCAGGACGGAGGAACAAAAACTATTGCACACAATTACTGTACAGGCCGCATGGACGCACAATAACTGTACAGTTACAGAGTTCATACCCACAGTAGCTGTTCATTTACAATATACAAACACACAATAACTGTACAGTTACAGCATATGTATGCATAGTAACAGATCAGTTACAAAACACAAACGAACAATAACTGTACAGTTACAGCATGTGGACGCACAATACCTACAGTTACAATATGTGGACACACTATAACTGTACAATTACAGAGTTTATACCCACAGTAGCTGTTCAGTTACAATAGAGAGACACACAATAACTGTACAGTTACAGCTACGTATGCATAGTAAGTGTTCAGTTACAGCAAACAGACACATAATATAGAGAAGAAATAACTGTACAGTTACAGCATATGAACAAGCAATGACTGTACAGTAACAGCATACGGATGCACAGTATACCACATCCCTAATCTCTAACAGCACAGTAAGAGATGTGGTGTTGGCGGTGGATGCTGCGAATCCCGTGGACAGCTCGCTGAACAATCGGCACTATTTCATAAGAAAGAAATGTTGACCAACATGTATCTGCCACAACACACTACTGAAACACTGCAGACATATTATGAAACATATTGATGCTGTGAGGCTTCTGCCGTGTACCACAGCAGCGGGGAGCCTGTGGTACACGGCAGAACCAAGGGGACCTGCCCTGCAGAAGATCGATAACCTCGATGGACCTAGTGAAGTCTGCAAGCGATGCCTCACTTCAAGAAGTCATAACGAAAACTGCAGATTGGAATAAATTGCGCCGTATAGTTCTGACTGTGGTGTCTTCGTTATCAGCGACCACAACTGCTCTGCCAAGAGTTATCATCTTCTCTGCTGGTGATGTATCCGATAAATTTAAGGATAGAGAGGTCATAGACAGTTTTTCATAAATCGTTTATTGTAATGAAATTGAAGTCTCCAGCACCACATTTCAAAGGCATCAAGATGTCATCTCCAAGAAAATGGTTTTCAAATACATCACCCTTTAGTTTCGTCAGTTGTATAGTGGGAGTTGTATTTTCTCTATGCTTTGTACACAAATTATATGTTTAACGAATACTGCACATGGTGTAACTTGTCTGTAAGTAAATGGAAGGGCTCACCGCCTGCGTCAAGGCTGAAACTGTGCTCCACTGTGCGTTCTTCTCCTGATTGGCCTTCTCCAAGTCAGACCTGAAACAGACATAAATCAAACACTAGGAAACATGTGTTATCAAAAATACCCCCCCCCCTTTTCCTGCCAGCCAGTACACAAGATGGTGATAATTATTCCAATAATCAAAAATAGTATGTGTAAATTTTGTAGGAGAAATATTAAAATGTGTTTCCAACACAATATTTCTTTATAAGATAAGCAGACGTTTGTGATGTGAAACAAACTGATTTTTACTTTAAAAAAATATTAAAACTCATTTTATTTTATATTTCTCAAATTGACAAAGTGTATAACGTTATACAAAAGTGATCAAGACAAAATACTGCAAATCAATGAGAACATACATTCATTTATAGTACTTGTAATTCAACATACTCTTCAAGACTCTTGAATCAAGACAACAAGACTCAAAACCCACAAGAGGTTGTAGAGCCAAGAGTGAAGATGAATTCAACAGAATGGAATTGCGATACCAACTCGCAATAAAGTCTGAAATTGGCAAAAAAATAACCGTAGCAGTCAAATATCTTTTCATAGATTTGATTTTTCTGTACGTCTTTCTACTGATTAATAAATTTGGTTTTAAATTTCACAGAACTTTGCTCTGAAAAAATTGCAACTTCACAAGAAGAATGTGTTCTTCAATATAATAAATTAAAGTTGATTGAATGCGGTGGAAATGCTGTTAAGTATTGTATGAAAGTAGACAAGGCAAAAGTGGTGTGACAGGATATAAGAGCATGGCGTTCTATCCTCTCAAGGAAATAAATCACTCGCGGACGCTCTAAACTAAAAAACGGACTAAAAAACTAAGCAGGACAAAAAAAAAATTAAAAAGTTAAAAATGTTTTATAATGAAATGTGAATATTATATAATAATTTGATTGTGTGAGTATGCATATTGCTCCTACAGACAAACTGTACTCTCAACAAGTGCTACATATAAACACACATATTATTTACCATCAACCCATTAAAGTGTGAGTCAAAAATATATTTAATAAGTTTTTTTAAAGTTACTAAAAATAATTTAAGATGGCAACTAGAAGTCAACAAAGTAAAATGCAAGTATCAAACACTATTAACCTAAAAACTGAGGATGGATTTTTGCAAAAAATCACGAATAGCATTGAAAAAAGATGGATATTTTAAAACTGAGATCTTTAAAAAACCGGAAAAGGAAATTGCAGAAGTGGTAAAAGCGTAAAACTTGGTATCTCAACAATATGAGATATTTAAAAAATTCACTGCATTAACGCAACTGGGCAACGAAGTGGAAATACTAAAACAAGAAGTGAATTCGAAAGACATTTTCATAAGAAACCTAAGTAGTAAGTAAGCGTCGGATTTAAAAAAATCAATTATGAAAAACTAAAATGGGAAAAAACACTGTTTTAAATGTGCGGCATATAAACGGTAAAATCCTTGTTCAACGAGATGATGAATCAAAAACGATCATCATTAGAGGAGAAGAGGATATAGAAAATAATATTGTTAAGCAACCTAAGAACTAAAGTTCTATGCAAATAAATTGCTTGCAAAGTTTCAGCTCGATTGGATCACGGGAAAAGGGTTAAAAATCGATCCAAAGTTTTTTCGTCAAGCAAGCAAGCAGACGCCACGAGTTAAAAGAAAGGAAGTAAAAAGGCAAAAATCTTTAATGGATAGTAGCCATGTGACGATGATGGTGGAACGTGACAGATAGTCCATCGCTAGCGTTACAACGCTTTCAGCTTTTTAGGCTGCGGTAACACATTCATATAATATTTTGACTCACTTTAAGGTCTTTATCTGTTCCCTCAGTCTCTCGCTTTCCTGTGATAAGATGCGAAGGGTTTTTTTCAACTCGGAAGCTTCTTTTTCCGGCTCCTGGGTTGCTCCTTCCTTGTTGATGAGCCGTATGGATTCCTTACATTCCGATAGCTCTTTCTGCAAGCTCGCCAGTTTCTCAGACTGTTCTATTAACGTGGTGGAACTTCTGTCTGGGATCTGTAATCAATTAATAATCATATACATAGCTTGTTGCTGGCCTAATGATTTGGTGGTACTGCTGGATACACTTCCCACATACCAAGAGTACAAATATTGAATTGGATGTTTAAAGATTAACATTAAGAATATTATCATTTTCTTACTTTCTTCTTTAAGTTAACATCTTCATGTAAATAATGTGGTTTCCGGGCTACCAAAAGTGCTTTTGTAAATTTCAAATTTTAAAGTGAAAAATTATTAATCAGCAGAACAATATTAGTCATCAACCAGCAGAACAGTAATTATTTATCAACCAGCAGAATAGTGATATTTATCCCCCATGGGATGACATCTCACTCTCTGTCCTGGAATACCATCTTTCCTTATCCGCTTTCACCCATCTTCTCATGCACAATTGTTGAAGCTTCTAGGCCCATTCTCTGATAACTGGTTGACCAGTCGCACTCCAGATCCTTTGTTTCATTTTGCCACCAATGTTTGCAAGTGTTCTTACTTTACTATACTCTCTTCGTCTGTATCTTCCATATAGCCAAAATTTCTTTATCACTTTATATACTTTTGTGTCCCTGAAACCCCGTCAAAATTGAAATCTCCCGATCACAAAAATTAATGTTGTCAGGTTTTCACGGATGTTCAGAATTTTCTGATTAGTCATCTGGGATATTTTGCCAAGAGTATACGACCTTTCTGAAGGACATTTTATCCGGATTTGTCCCTATCCGGACTACCTTCATCCCCAATTAGTCCGGATAATCGAGGTTTTGCTGTACCATTAAACACATTATTAAAAATAATAAAATATATTAAATATTAAATACTAGCTAATCGTACACGGCATTGCACGGGTTAAGGATTAAGTTGAAAATAAATTTGTGGGGCAAAACAAAGATTCCATTGTTTTGCCACTAATTAAAACAATTTTTCCATTTAATCAGGGATGGATAGGATGTCTAGGGTAGAAAGGTGGCCTATTTTTTCTGTCCAGAATAGGCATGCAAAATTTGTTAGCGGGGATGGGTCAGAGGGGAAGGAAATGTCACCTGTTATCCGCCGGGTCCTAAAGAATAATTTTTCAAATTTTGGTCGGTCGAACGGTACAGATTTGCATTGAAAATATAACAGGGGAGGGGAAGGGGTAAGAGGAGGGTAATGCAGCCTATATTACCCACCGGGTTTTAAAGCATAAGTGTGCAAATTTTGAGTCCGATCGGTTGAACGGTGTAGATTTGAACAGACATTGAGTTTTATAGGTATAGATGGTTTGTTTGTATAAACTTTATTTGAATTTGTCATAATGCAACATTCAAACATAGTATGTAATTAGTTATTTTTTAAATATTGATGCGTTTTGACTGTGATGAACTTACCTGATCACGTGTAGTTGTTGAAGAACACGAACCACTGTCACTGGCATCCTCACCTGAAGCAAAACGTGTGAAACAAATTGCTGACGAATGTAATTGTGTGTATGACACAGACATAACAAAGACAAGTGATAATGATATTTAATTGTGATATATTAAAAAAAAATTAAAAGTCACATGTAAATGTGTAGCGCTAATTTATTTTAGTATTAGTATTAGTAGTATCCCATAGTTGGTGCAAAAAGGTCATTTCTGGTTTCTAGAGACAAAGCATGTCCAGAGATGGCGTCACTTGTTATTATAACTCTTTTACGAGACTGATTCTCTTGTATCTTTCCTGGAAATTTTATCTGGAAATTTGAGTTGACTCACGCTCTGAGAGTTTAGAAAACCATATTCTGTGCACTATCCATGCGTATATCTGACATCCTTATTACCGGGCACAGTAGATCAGCTTCTCTATTAGCTACAAGCACTGCGTTGTCCGCACATAACAGGCCAGCCACCAGGGCACTTCACTATTAGCTTCACAGAATGCGAATGCCATATTAATTCTTACGCAAGTACAACATCTTTCACACAGGGATGCATTGCCTGTATGAGTTTACTCTTCATTGCGTGTTCGACAAATCCCCCCACAACAGTCTAAGTAAATAATTTATTATTATACTTAATGTGTTAGGTACCTCTCTTGACAAGTGGCCGACAAGTTTGAGTTTGTACATCACAACCTTCAGGTGACCTGGTTAAATGATTTCATCTTCATCTTAATCTCTACTCTCGTTCTTTTCTCTAGGTATGAAAGGCAATACAATACACAGTAATACTGCTTGGACTCACGTGCGGCTGTGATGGATTCCCATTTTCCATTAAGACACTGCAGTGTTCCGAGCTCATGTTCCTGGGAGAAGTGCCTGTCCTTGTACGTGGGGCGGATGATGGAGCCATGCTGCAACTTCCGTAAACAGTGAGTGTTGGTATCCTTGGGGCTGAAGCACGTGAAGAACACGGATTCTGAAGCTACCATTTCGCAGCGTTCTGAAATGAATATGATATTAAACATTTAAATACATTTATTTTATACATCTTTTTTTTTTTAAATAGAGATGCGAACACAGGATACGTGTCACATCAATATTCTTACTATTTTAAAATTAAGCTAAACGCTTGTGCTATGAAAATAGGGCTAACTTGCTTGTCTGGGGTGAGATTCGAACTCTTGTATCTCGAGGCGCGAATCCTAATCACAAACAAGACCAACAAGCTACTCTATTTATTTAAATATTAACATTTTATTAAGAAAAACAATATACTCCACCTCTTTCAATCAAAATACAGGATAAGTTCTTAGGTTTATTAAAGAATATTGTCTTTTAGCTGTTAATACTTTCTGCATCATTTAAATTAGGCTGCGTGATTTCACCAAATATTAGACCTGGAAATGTGGCAAAAGAAAAATGGCAAAGAATTTTGCACTGTTCTGTTGAAATCATATATGCTGGAACCCTTTTTGATGAATTCAAGTAAAAAAGAATTTTATGTTGCTCAATATAATTTATTTCGGCTATTTCTTGTACCCGAGTTCTTGTATAATTGAATACCGTGTTGAAAGCTCGTATCTGGGTTTATGTACTTGGTGGCACATTATTAGATGTTTACTCTGAGCTGCGTTGGATAGTATAAGAAGCAATACTTTACAAAAAGCACAGTTAAGATTATGAAAGAGGCAGCGAGATGGAGGATATTGGGGGAGGAAACTTCAACTGAAGAACTGAAACAGGAACTGCATCAGAAGAGTGGAGGCGTTCGAAAATAATGAATCAACTCACTGACACATTGTGGAGACGTAGTCCAAGTGTTGTTATCATTTCTGCAAACAGATATAGATTTTGTCGCATCGTAGCCATCATTACACGTGTACATGAGTATGGTGTAGGGATCGGCAATCTCTCCAGGAACAATCTTCTTGTTGTATTTAGATATGCGGTAGCTTCCATCATCCGGGAAATGGGGCAAAGCGCAACCCCGGCCGAACCCGCTGTAAATACAATACAAGCATTATAATTAGGATTCAGAATCACTTTCGCAAAAGCACTTCCATAGTGTAAAATAAATTAGTAAAATATTTTTAATTGTTAATTTGGCATATGACTTTATGAAATAGTGTCTTCAATTATCGTAAACATACTTAAACATATATGCAATTAGTATTGCTATACATTGGATATGACTGCGTGACAAAAAGTAATCAGGACATTGTATGTATGTATATTCATTTTATTAGTTACATTTAAAATAAGTGAGCCATATGTTTGATAAACTATTGTTTTATACAAAACTTATAACGTATATTAACTTTATACAAAAAAATGGAATAAGTCAAGAATACAACCGTACTTGAATTTTGATAAAAGAAAAATTGTTCCTGGTGTGATAAAGGGTCCTGATTAATTAAATGAAGTCAAATTTTCCCGCTTGCTGGTTTAAAAGCAGTTATTTCAAGTTTAAAAAATGATACATTTTGACACTTCACGCCATGGATGCCCATATAATCATAGAAAAGAGAACAAGAAACCATAGAAAATTAATGTTAAGTCTAGATGTTGTATAAGGTAGGGAAAAGGCCAATTTTGTATTAAAAATGAAAATAAGTGTAGGCGACGCACAGTGGGTCGAAACGGTAATTTGAGGGACTTAGGGACCAACTTTCTTTTTTTACTTTTTTCTTTATGCGGATGGATAGAGCTCATTAACCTTATTAATAGTTGTCCTATGAAACTTTTTCCTTAACTTTATAGTTTGGGAAAAAAAAAAAGTTTTGTATTTTTTGTATGGAGCGGATCAAATAAAATTAAATTTCTGCTAAGTGGTGACTGACCCCGCCTTGAAACCTTTTTTTCTCATACCTTGTCTAGTCTATCATCGTTTGATGCTATGAACATGTACATAAACTTGCAACTCTACCAGATAAATGGATCGAAAAAATAAAAAAACGTATATATTTATAATATTATTTTTTATTTTATTAATTTCTTTTATGTCAAACTAAATATGAAATAGTGAGTACAAGTACATTATAACACAAATAATCAACAAAAAATCCAACAAAATTAGACTAAAAACTAACTAAATGAACACATAATATACAACAGCAAACTTATTTTTTTACAATTGTAGATAGTAGTTTTGCGATATATATAGTGTGTACCAGAGCTAGCAGCAGAAACTTGGCCGGTAGATTCCTGACTATGTTATGAGTCTAAAATGTTCAAGCAACCATGGCCTAATATCAATAGTTATGGAGATATGCAATATCAAAGTTTGCTTTTTTAAATTTTTGCAAGGTTTTTATCATTTTATTTGACTTGTATTAAAGCGAATGAATTTTTCGTAATTGATATAAGTTACTGTAATGATAGTTCTACTTTTTGCAAAAAAATAATTAAGAAATATTGAAAAAAAATGCAAACTTTGATATTGCATATCTCCATAACTATTGATATTAGGCCATGGTTGCTTGAACATTTTAGACTCATTAAATAGTCAGGAATCTACCGGCCAAGTTTCTGCTGCTAACTCTGGTACATCATATACTATCGTAATTTGTAAAATAATGTGTTTGCTGTTGTATATTAAGTGTTCATTTAGTTAGTTTTTAGTCGAAATTTGTAGGTTTTTTTGTTGATTATTTGAGTTATTATGTACTTTTACTCACTATTTCATATTTAATTTGACATAAAAGAAATTACGAAAATAAAAAACAATATTATAAACACATAAGTTTTTTTATTTTTTAGATCCCTTTATCTGGTAGAGTTGAAAGTTTATGTACACCTCCATAGCATCAAACGATGTTAGATTAGACAAGGTATGAGAAAGAAAAGGTTTCAAAGCGGGGTCAGTCACCACTTAGCAGAAATTTAATTTTATTTGATCCGCTCTATACAAAAAATACAAAACTTTTTTTTACCCAAACTATTAAGTTTAGGAAAAAGTTTCATAGGACAACTATTGATAAGGTTAATGAGCTGTATCCATCCGCATAAAGAAAAAATCAAAAAAAGAAAGTTGGTCCCTAAGTCCCTCAAATTACGGTTTCGACCCACTGTGCGGCGTAATGCAGGATCGTATAGTTGACATGTTTGATAATGAATGGGCCCACTTATGATAAACGTGATTTGTCAATTTCTATGAATAAAACAGCAAAAACATATATTTTATATATGGGCATCTATGGCGTAAAGTGTCAAAATATCATTTTTAAACATGAAATCACTGCTTTTAAATGAACAAACGGGAAAATTTGACTTCATTTATGTAATCAGGACCCTTTATTACACCAGAATCAGTATTTCTTTAATCAAAATTCAAGTACGGTTGTATTCTTGACTATAGCCTATTTTATTTGGCTGAGTTTCAGCATTTTTGTCACTTGTATTTTGAAATTGTTAGTACCTATTCAATTGTTTGAATAAAATTAACAAAAAAATCACAATTAATTTTACAACATAATAAAAAATTTGCTAAATCAGAATAAATATCAGTTTTTCAATGTGTCATTAACTTTTTTATTGTCTATTTTTATATATTATTCATTATTTTTCTTCTATTTAACATGGGTTTCACAATATATATTTATACATACAGTAGCCGGCAAACATCTTGAAATTTTACGGCGTAGTGGGGAGAAGTTAGCGCACGTACCATTCCGCCAAAGAGACCCAAATTTAGTCTTCTGCGCATTCCCCCCGCTACGCCAAAGAATTTCAAGAAGTTTGCCGGCAACTGTACCGATGATAAACTTTTTCAATTGCGTCAAATGAATTTCGCACACGTCGAAAGAAATTATTCTACTGTCAAATGTATTCTGAATCCATTTCGGCGCAAAGAATGATTTCCACAATGAAAATATGCTAGAAACAGCTGAACACTAGCAGACCGACGATTAAATTCAAATCACATTCAAATTTTGAACTGAATTACTGAATCCATAGATAATGACAATCGATTGACGTTTCTTTAGCATGTGGGTATTCGAATTTTGGCAGTTTTTAAGACATATTTGTAGGTAGGAAAAAATAATTTTCGTAAAATAAATGCATTGTGACATTTCAATCATATTGAAAACTAACTATTAAAATGTTAACAGTTTTGAAGAATGCGAAATATATAGGTATTTTTTTTATTAGAAACGTATTAATAAATTAACTCTTAACTGGCATTGTGGTAAAAAATACGTTACTATGATAGGGCGGTTTTATTAATTCGTCTCCGTCTATCAATAAGATGCCTTGTCAAGGAAGGTGGAGCGGGAATTTCAAACACTGCGGCGGGTTTATATACATTTATTACAAATGAAAAAAAACGGTTAAACCTTACGTTCTAAAGCACTATTACTAATTTTATAACTAATCCTAACCTAAACGCCAGCAGTTCGACCGTCACAGAAGTCCGTCCTGTCCTTTCACATTCTGTTCAAACAAAAAAAATCACAACACACTAAAACACGTGTCCACTATCAGAGGCCCTCGTGGCCGCCATCTGGATGCCGCGGGTGGCTCGCCGCGTGGTCCAGACCTGGCGCGTCCGGCGGCGGGATCCACGATCGGCTGGAGGCATCTGGCCGGAGTCTCGGTAACCCGCGGGAAGCGCACGTGGTCCAGGCCGCGGAAGCACGTCGGTCCCCTCCGGTCGCTGCTGGGGCCGAGCTGCAGAAAAGCGTCAGGCCTTCCTCGGGAGCCCGCCGAGGTGAAGCGGCCATCGCCTGGAACCGTCCAGAGCGCTGCAGGCCGCCTTCTCCTCAAGCGACGTTGACGGCGCCGCCCCGCGTTCTTGAACACACGTGGCGGCGGCTCAGGGCCCGCCGCCGAAGGGGCGGCCGCGGGCGAGGAGCCCGAGCTGTTGCGGCGGTGGCGGTCGGAACGAGACAAGGGGGCGTTCTTGGCCCTCCGGCTTCGACTATCTGTGTATGCGGGGGAGAGGGGTAGCCTCCCCCACCCGCAATGGCACCCTACCAACCCCTGGCGGTGCGGGGTGGCAACCCGTGGTGCCGCGCGAAATTTAAAATTACCTAAATCTATTTTTAAATAAAACTTACATTCTAATTTACAAAGGACGCGATGCGGAACGTCACATGCAGGTCGCGGACGCATCAAATGCCCCCCCCTTTTTGTGACGTGTCCGTATCGCGTGTGATTAAAATAATATACTATACTTATACACTACCCTCCCGCGATAACCTTTAAACCTAGTTAGGATTATAATAGAATTTCTATTGCTTCACTTATCTCACGGCGCGCGCGTCTCGTATGTACCAGCCCTTTTTGTAATCATAGCCGTCGAAAAAAATCTAAAATATTCCACCTTCTCACATGAAAATGAATATTAATTGAAAATACCGCGCGCCCGCGGTCTACGAATAATGCAGGTTGGCGTTTTGATTCGTGCTGTCGCCGCCCTTGGCAACAACGGCTTCTGCCTACACGAATCTCCACCCTCCCCGAATTAACTTCGCGTTCCCGCATGCTACTGACTCTACCCGCGCCCCAGAATCCTTGTATACTTTCCTAAACGGATATTCTGCGTATCGTCGTTTTCGTTCGTCTTTCCTCGTCGTCGTCCTCCTTGTGCATCCATATCGGCGCCCTGCCGATGATGGAGCCGTGCTCATGACCGCTGCCTGGGTCCTCCGTCGTCTCACGCTCGTCTCGCTTCGTCTACGTCGGTTCCGTGTCGCCCTGACACCGGAACGATTCTCTCTCGTTACCCGTATAGGCTCGTACACAAGGCTCACTTACGAAAAAACATTTACCCCGCAAAATTATAAAATCGGCTATGATAAAAAAATAGAATTAAAAAAAAACACTCAAACTCGATCGCGTTAGAAAAAAACAAAACGGGCCGTTACACACGCGACATACGGTTTTTTTAGCGTATGTACCTATAAGATAAATAAAGCACGTAGAAATTGTCCATTATAAGGACCTGGATATTCTAAACCTATCTTAGAAAATATTACCTACGGTCTACTTGTGTAAATGCACGTGGTATGCTCGACCCGGCTCGAAATTCTCGGTAATGCCCACGCTCGGCGAGGCTTAACCCATTTGGTTGCGCGCTGCCCTCGGCCGGCCGGAAATTCCGAGAAGTGCCCCAAATTCGCCCTCTGACCACGACCACGTGCGTTTTACATCAAAACTTTCACTAAAATCAATAAAACTAAAACTATCCTAATCTATTGTTGGGCACCACGATTTTTTTTTTTTTACATGTATTCTAATTTACACACTATGAATTTAAACCGGCACAAGATTATAAAAAAAAATCGAAAAAACTAATCTCGCGGTTCTCTATACACTATTTCACGCCGCTCCGACTTTCCTTGACATTCTGACCTCAGGGTAGGTTCGCCGAGAAACACTTTCTCGGCGCGTCCTTGCAAAGGACGCGTGCCCTCACGTTGGGGCCATTTGATAGGGCGGTTTTATTAATTCGTCTCCGTCTATCAATAAGATGCCTTGTCAAGGAAGGTGGAGCGGGAATTTCAAACACTGCGGCGGGTTTATATACATTTATTACAAATGAAAAAAAACGGTTAAACCTTACGTTCTAAAGCACTATTACTAATTTTATAACTAATCCTAACCTAAACGCCAGCAGTTCGACCGTCACAGAAGTCCGTCCTGTCCTTTCACATTCTGTTCAAACAAAAAAAAATCACAACACACTAAAACACGTGTCCACTATCAGAGGCCCTCGTGGCCGCCATCTGGATGCCGCGGGTGGCTCGCCGCGTGGTCCAGACCTGGCGCGTCCGGCGGCGGGATCCACGATCGGCTGGAGGCATCTGGCCGGAGTCTCGGTAACCCGCGGGAAGCGCACGTGGTCCAGGCCGCGGAAGCACGTCGGTCCCCTCCGGTCGCTGCTGGGGCCGAGCTGCAGAAAAGCGTCAGGCCTTCCTCGGGAGCCCGCCGAGGTGAAGCGGCCATCGCCTGGAACCGTCCAGAGCGCTGCAGGCCGCCTTCTCCTCAAGCGATGTTGACGGCGCCGCCCCGCGTTCTTGAACACACGTGGCGGCGGCTCAGGGCCCGCCGCCGAAGGGGCGGCCGCGGGCGAGGAGCCCGAGCTGTTGCGGCGGTGGCGGTCGGAACGAGACAAGGGGGCGTTCTTGGCCCTCCGGCTTCGACTATCTGTGTATGCGGGGGAGAGGGGTAGCCTCCCCCACCCGCAATGGCACCCTACCAACCCCTGGCGGTGCGGGGTGGCAACCCGTGGTGCCGCGCGAAATTTAAAATTACCTAAATCTATTTTTAAATAAAACTTACATTCTAATTTACAAAGGACGCGATGCGGAACGTCACATGCAGGTCGCGGACGCATCAACTAACGTTCGTGCCCATTGGACCCACATCGTTTTTTAAAATATCTTTAAGAAATATCCCAAATACAATTTTGATTTTGGTTTATGATTACACAGTTAATTATACGTTTATATGTAAATAAAAAATCTTTAAAGTACAAAAATATAAAGTTCAACTTGTCTTCAACAACAATATCGAAAAAATGAATAAATAAAAAAAAACAGTGTTTTCAAATTTGACCATAGTTGCGATAAAAATGATGTGCCGAGCTGAAAATAGTCTAGTCGTCTATAAATTCCGGAGTAAACTGCGCAAAAGCGTAAGTACTACACCAAAAAGCGTCATTCGAGAGTTTTTTCCGATTCAAACAAACTACTTAATTAAGATTATTTATAATAATTTCCATCCACTTTGAAAGGTAAATTAAAATACTACCTTATGTGTACGAATTCATAGAAGATGGGGAATGTTTAGGAGGCTTACCTGGAAGGGTTGCTCCTATCATCTAGCGTGTCAGCTTCCCGAACTAGAAAAGTCAAAACAGAGAGAGACTTATTTTCAATTTATGTTTATGTTTGTGATGATTTATATAGTACCGTGAAAGATGCTTCAAGGGCGCTTTACAGATGCGACATCCCGAATAAGTGAGTTTTTAAGACTTCTTGAAAGATTCCTGATCTTCCATAGATCGCAATACTGGTGGCAGCTGATTCCACATAGCTGGGCCCGCAATGCTGAAAGCTCGTTCCGCAAACTTGGTGGCTCCAGGTCTCCTCGGGACTACCAGCTTGCAGAGTGCCTCCGATTTAGCTGACCGCAATGTGAGCCGCCTTCCAGTGATATTTTTTTATTTGTTTACCTGACTAATTGTATACCTATTATTTGACACGCTCCAGTTGCTGGAGAGAATAATTTTTGTTGAGGACTAAAAATGTTACATTTATTCTAGACATAAGTACATTGTAAAAATAATACATTAAACATTTTTGCAAAGTGTTTATCATTTTATTCGACTTATATTAAAGCGAATGAATTTTTCATGAAAGATATAAGGTACCTACTGCAATGATGGTTTACATGGTTGATGAAACATTTTCGACCCATTATCAAGACAGGAATCTACCTGTAATTTTTTTTGCTACTATCTATGAGATGCCCTGTATATGACATGTATCTACGTATATATATCTCTGTCAACCCCCGAATGTTTCAAGCTGATCTGAATTGCGTAGGTACACTGTGTCGGCTATGTATATAATGTCGATGGCAAAGGACTTTGACCGACTTGGCCTGGCCCACAGAATCCCAAGGAATTACGTTGACCGCAATCGTCAGGAAGATGCGGAACTTTTATGATTTTTTAGAAAACTCGTTTAAAGATGGCGGGGCGCAATGCAACAGTTTATTTTTGCCATAGGTGGCAAAAACAGTTTGTCCTATGCGCCCTCGCCCGGCCCTGCAGAATCTAGCCCAGGTCGGCTAAATCCAAGATAATGGTCCCATTGCATATGCAACGAAAATGATTATTTCACTATATTATTGAATGTGCTAATAACAAAATGAAAGATAATTTACGTTTAAAAAGTAAGTATTAAATAATATATTACACTTTAAAGTTTCGAAAAATGCACTACATATTTTGACATTTCGTAGGCAATATATGAGGTTAGGTTAGGTTATTAGGTTTGGTTTGGTTAGGTTAGGTTATTAGGTTTGGTTTGTTTAATTTAGATTACTATTATTTTAGTTAGATTAAATTAACAGGACATTAAATTACATAGTGAAATACTTATTTTCATTGTATGAACAACGGGACCATATTCTTGGATTATTCCCCCAGGTCTACTGAGCGAA
The DNA here is from genome assembly GCA_016648135.1 of Agrypnia vestita. Classification (NCBI taxonomy): domain Eukaryota; kingdom Metazoa; phylum Arthropoda; class Insecta; order Trichoptera; family Phryganeidae; genus Agrypnia; species Agrypnia vestita. The sequence goes on along the minus strand of JADDOH010013172.1, from coordinate 10,575 downwards.
TTAAATCGTACTTTTTAATAATAATAAAAATTATGCAAATCAACGTCATACAACAGGAAAATATATAATGAAATTGCCATTCAGGAAGAAGTCGAAATCTCAAAATGTTGTAATGTATTTAGTTGTGTTAAATTTACTTAACACAACGAAACAACGCGTGCATTACCTACGCACTGTACCCACACTAACTCAATTGCAAGCTTATATGAAAATACCTACCTATACGGAGCAATGAAGATATTCAATGAAATGCCAAAGGAAAAAAGTTTCGAAAATATTCTTGTGCAAGTTTGAGATAGGTTTTAAATTGATTAGTATTGTTTTTATATGAGCACCTTTACATATTAGTGTGTAGTATTTTAAGAGTTACAATTAAACAAATAATATTCTTATCGCACCTATAATATGTTCACCACAACATACACAGACCTGTTTTATTTCACAAAATGAGGGAGCGCAACATGTACACTAGTTTTAGAAGTAATGAAAGATTCACTCACGGGATTGGTACACAAGTAACAACAGAAACAAAGTCACTCCTCTGCAGCGCCCGCTGGCGACCGACCGAGCAGAAGACATTGTTATTGCAGACCACGACATCTCTGTCCGAGAACTCTCTTCGACTAGCGATTAGTGATGGGTCCGCTCTGTACTCACTACTACAATGTAGTACTACACTACATTGAAGTGCACACTTCGCACATTTTGATGTGTAGTGCGCACTACAAACTACAAACACCAAAGTTATTGAAAGTATAAACTTCAAATAGTACACTTCATTTCAAAGCGAACACTATAAAGTACATATACTTCAAAGTTATCGAAAGTATGAGAAACACATTTTAAATAGTGTATTTTTTACGTGAAATTTTTGGAAAGTTGATGTAGATATATGAAGAATTTTCTGGAATCTGTAACAACCCCCCCCCATGGTTTGAAAATTTTTTGGAATCGAACGAAGAAATCTGTCTGGCGACCTTTTTTTTTTTTAGGTCGCCAAATGTTACTTTGGAGAAAATATCGTCATTTATTTAAATATTTTTGTCGTTGACCTTTTTTTTTTTTAGCTCGCTAAATTTTTATTTGGGAAAAAATACTTCATTTCATTTAAAAATTTACTTCACTATTACTTCATTTCATTACTTCACTTCATTATTATTACAATTACTTCATTTCATTACTTCACTTCATTAATACTACAATTACTTCATTACATTACTTCACTTCATTAATACTACAATTACTTCATTTCATTACTTCACTTCATTAATACTACAATTACTTCATTTCATTACTTCACTTCATTAATACTACAATTACTTCATTTCATTACTTCACTTCATTAATACTACAATTACTTCATTACTTCACTTCATTTCGTAGTTCTACAATTGTAGTGTACACTTTGTAGTCTTCAAACTGGTGAACGTGTGTGTGTTGTAGTCTTCATTTTGAAATGAAGTTTTTCCCTTCGCTACTAGCGATTAGCAACGCGCAACGAGTCCGCTCTTATTAAGTACTACAATGAAGTACTACATTATGCTCCACTTCACACGTTTTTAATCGCACATATACTACATCTTTTGAACTGAGCACAAAGAACAACTCTCGTGCGTAAAAATAAACGAAAAACCTTTTGAAAACCGTAGGTACATAAAAAAATCTCACATAAAAAATATGCTTTTCCTTCCTTTCTTTTAACTCGTGGCATCTGCTTGCTTCCTTGACGAAAAAACTTTGAATAGATTTTTAACCCTTTTCCCGTGATCCAATCGAACTGAAACATTGCAAGTAGACTCGTGGCGACGATAAAGAAGATCTATCAAATTTTCGTTAAAAAAAATAATAATTATAGTATAATTTTGGATTTTACAAATGTTTAATGGTTTTTTCATACAATTCAGTAAGTTGTATGGAGATTCCGACGCATATGGTAGACACGAAACCCGAAAATGAGAAAGGGAGTATTGTAAAAATGTGGTTTTTATGGGTTACTTTTTTTAACTTACGAAAACAGTCTTCGTATGTTATAAAATGTTTCACTTACGCAATTCAAGAATCTATCAAAATGTTTTAACAAACAATAAAAAAAAACTAACAAAAAAACGAGCGAGTCTTACAGTAGTCGCATATGATGTGTAACATTTGACACCTCACAATTAAAAATATCAATAGTGCCACAACAGAAATTATCATCGAAATTTTAAAATGCTTATTAAAATGTTTATTAATTAGTAAATACAAGTAAAGATAATGTATGTGCATTTATTTATTATTGAATTTTGTGGCACTAGGTAGGTACCGTATATATCTACATTCGCATTTTGTTTAGAAATGTGTTTGGTCAATTATATGTTTTTATGTATTTTCATAGATGGCGGTAGCGTGCCAACATACATATTATATGAAAACTTTGAATAAACATTTAAAAATAATCACATAAATTACATAAAATTTGTGAATGTAAATAATTAAGGGTAGTTATTGTTTACATTTTTAAAAAAGTATTTATTGGATGGTTTCGAAGATATAAGCCGAAATATATCAAAGTTACAACATCCACACGCTTGACATCAGTCACGTAACATATGTACAAAATCAGAATGGCTGGCTGATGGAAGTGTGCGTCTTCGCTGTGATGGCACTTACTGGACATTGATTTGATTATAAACGATGATTTTTTTTCCATCGCGCGCGCTTTTACGCGTTACGCATTTCCGTCCTTTTTTACAAAATCACTGCCACAAATTGCAGGAAAGCGGGAGGAAAGATGTTACACATATAAAAGTAAATATAATGTACTAAATACGAACAACACGAACAATTTTACGATATATAATTTCAATTCGCGCTCGCCGCACGACTCATATATTATGAAATGTGTACTAATCAGAACACAAGTACTTAGTATAATTTAGTCTGAAGTCCATATGATTTGTCTCAGGACATATAGTTTGTAGTTTCTTAGGAATGAACTACGAACTACACAACACACGAGTGCATAAGTGCTCATCGGTTCGTCACGCGAGCCGCGAGCGAATCAATGTACCTACTAGGGATGGGTCGTCGACGTATTTACCGTCGACGAAACGAGACCGTCCACGTCCATCCATCGACGAGACGATCAACTAGTTGAATTCGTCAACTAGTTGACGCGTCAACTTCGTTACGCGGACGTCGCGGACGTTCTATCTAAACATCGGGACGATGGTCAACTGTCTACGGTTCAACGCGACGCTTCTCGACGGCTCAACCGTTGGCTATTTTTATAACGTTAATTTTTAAAATTTAAAGAAGTTCGAAGGAATATAGTTTCGGGGAAAGTAAAACCGCTACTTGTGCTTATTTGTAAAAAGAAATATTTTATTATTTATTTGTTTACGCACATTATAGGCTTTTACATATTGTTTTATATACTTCTTTCTATATATAACAAAGAAAGAAGTAGGTATACACAGCAATATCAGGTGTTAGCAGTAAAATATAAATATAAACTACATATATAAGCAGTGAAAGTATTGGGTATAAGCATTAAAATGTGAGTAAATAAAATGGAAGGAAACAATGATTTTGCGTAATAAAGGCACCAGTTATGAGGTGCGGTAAAAAATACTTTACATTTATTTATTATCTATAAATTTATAAATAAATACATAATTTAAAAATACTTTACATTTGAGATGTTATATAGAAATTTATTGAAGAATACATCTTTCAAAGTCAGGCTTTCACTTTGTGGTGACATTATTAATAAATAAATATATCTGTATTATTTGTCAACTTTAGTTTAAGGCTCAATCTGAGAAAAGGAACATTGTTCCCGAAACATGTAAAAAACCAATAAAAAGTGGTTTTACAACCCGAAACATGTAAAAAACCAAAAAAAAAACAACAAAATTATAATAGATTTATTTTTTTATCTATAAAGTTGAAAATAGGGAATTTTTAATAAAAATGAATTAAACCTAAATTCAAGATTATATTACGTATATAATAATTAATGTTGCACTCCTGAATAAGGACCATACTTAGGTATAGAAAATTTTATTCCCTACAAGTTATATCATTTATATGCTAAAGTTGAAAAGTAAGGAAATAACACAATAATTAAATTTTAGCATCCCTTTTCAGGTAATAAGTCGAGATCGATCGAATAAAATATTGATTTTAGAAAAATATCTAGCCGGCCTGTTAATTAATAATAGTTCAATAAAAAATAAAATAATTAAACAGAATTGTTTTATTTTATACAGCGTAAAATTGGGAATTCACCGAATCGTCGCACGTGACATCACAAAAAATCAAGTAAAAAAATAATAGATAATTGCTTATTAAGCCTATCTCGCCCTACGCATGTATTCAAATTTCAAATCTCTAGTCATAGTTCGTGTACACAGATCTGCACTCTATGGTAGTGTACTTTAGAGTTGAAATGAAATTACCCGTCGAGCCGTCTATGACGTCTATGGCATCTACAAGTCGACAGCGAGAGATGAGAGAGAAATAAACGGAGACGTTTTGTCTTGCTGTCGCTCGTTGCTTTGCATTGTGTTAATCTCGAATCGTCCACCGACCACGGCGTCCGCTGTCCACCGTCTACGAATTCAACTAGTCCATGCGATAAACGTAAACGGTCGACGCGTCGATGCAACGTCAACGGTTGATTTCAACTAGTCCGTCCATTCAACGCCCATCTAGTACCTACTACAATATGAAGCGCACACCTTGTCGTCTTCAAATTGGCGAACGTGCGCGTGTTGAAGTCTTCATTCTGAAATGAAGTTTTTCTCTTCGTTATCTACGACCAGTTTTGCAGAAGCTGGGATCCAAAACAGGTTTTTCCCGCAGGGTCAACAGCAGTGACGTCGTCGCTCTTGAGCACAATTTAGAATGCCGCATCAACTATTTTTTCATCGTTCCTCTAATCAAATGTTACGATGTAAATTCATTTAAAATCGTAATTAAATGGAAAAAAAAACAAAATAATCAAAAATGAACTCGCCCATTTGTTGGATGCGTCTGGCAGCATCATTGGCAGCTAAGTTTCGTTCATAAAATAATTTAACGTTTTTTTAAATTAAATATTACATACAGTTTTATTACGATTTTTTTCTAGTTCTAGTCTATTAAAACTATATAACGCATAACTTGTATCGCTGTACCTCTCCAAAAAGAGAACAAATCTTGTGCCTGGAGAGGGACTTAGGTACACCTTTATATAATTGCATATTTTTATACACATATTTATGAAAATATTTATTGTTTAATTGAGTATTTTTAATTAATTAATTAATTTTCGCATTGTTTAATCTCAGTTTTGTTCTTAATTTGTATAGATTTTTTTTATTTCTAAATATATATAATTTTGTTGATATTTTTTGGTGTTGCATTTTGGTATTTTGAAATCTCAAGGAAGTGTTTGTTTCAAGTATTGCTTAAATATTTTCTTTAATTATTTCTACAAAGGAGATTTATTGTAAATTCTAATATCCGAACTTTTTGTGAAGAGTGTTTGTGTTGAGAAAGTTGATTTTTTAATACAACTTTAATAATCGTACTCTGTATAACTTTTAATGGGTTTATATTATCGTATTCTCCTCCCCACCCAATACTGTCATACTGAAGTAGTGAGTGGAAAGTAGCGAAATACACATTTTTGAAGTTATTTACACGTAAAATGTTTCTTAATCTTATGAATATATGTGTATGTGTTTGCACTTTCTAAACGAATAAATGAATATAATACACATTATGTATACGCACTTTCTCCCTCTTTTGACCAATTTGTTAATGTGGTTTTTGATAGTTGATATATTAAAACATCGTTAAATTATTTTGAGGCCTGAAATTGTTGTCTTCTACGCTATTCTTTGTGCTCTATTGTGACTGAAGTTGTGGATCTCCGAGTTTCCTCGTTAAAATATTATCATGACCTGAAATCAATAGTTGTGGAGACAAGCGACATCAAAGATTGGATTTCTTCAACATTTCTGACTTAACTTCTATAAAACGTTGGACAATCACGAAAGCGACTTATATCGAATATTATACTCATTCGGCATACATCAAAATATTGCAGACGTATTCTGGTTCCAATTTCGCTTATGATCATAACTACTGATATAAAGACATTGATGTTGGAACATTTCCGGCAAATAATTTAAGCCGGAGTCTAGGCGTATGTACAGTTTGCGCACATTTAAAACACAAAAACAAACACTGATATCATAATATAGTTAAATATCTTAAAAATTAAATTTTGCAAACAAAAATAAAAAAGAAAACAGTAGGTACTAAGATTCTGCATATAAATAACAGAGGCCACAAATGAGGTAATTTATAAATATTGAAAATGAAGAAATGCCTGGACACCAAAGTCAATATAATTAATAACTAGTTGAATTTTACAAATAACCCATTTCTATTCCATATTACAGTTTCAACTTGACAATCTCCCGCACCCCCACTACAACTGTAGCCACGCCCCCGATCAAAAATTAACTGTTTACCAAAATAAGTAATTGGTAACTAGTATGCGTCCGTCTTGGCGAAGATACAATTTTATCGAAACTGGTAGTGAAGTTACTCCGAGCGGTTTATATTTTTAGTTAATTAAAATTCTTCTTCTTCTTTTTGCTTCTTCTATTCGTTCAACTGACGTTGGCAATCACGAATCACGAGTACTTTATTTACTGCAGCGGACTGGCCAAACCACTGGACTGGCTCAGGTCTTTCAGCCACGATAACTTCCGCGCCATCATCATGCAACATCTCGTACTGCTTTTGATATCTCATCACTTGTCCGAGATATTGAAGTTTTCGGATTATTATTATTTTAATTACCTGTACTACTTCTCTTTCTTTATTCATTCGCAGCATGACATTTTCGTTCGTAACTCTGTCAATGCAGCTTATTTTGGGAATTCTTCTGTAGATCCGCATCTCGAATGCGTCAAGTCGCCTTATCAATTCGCCGGTAAGCGTCCACGCTTCCATTCCATAAGATCGTGCCGAAAAAACGCAGCATCTGACCATCCGCATTCGTAATCCAAGGTTGAGATCATGACTGCAGAAAAATCTTTTTCACGCGGATAAAGGTTGCGGGAGTTTGCTCAATGTGGCATTTGATTCCAACCGAAGGATCCACAAAATACACTACTGACAGCACGATATTGATAAACACAAAAAATACCGTGACGGTCTCCACGAAACTCGTTCTATAAGGAGAGAGACCTTGACTAAGGCCCGGTTGTTTCAAATTCGATCAAAGTAAGCGTAGAGTTTAAACTGAAATTTTACGTTCTCCACCAATCAGACGATCCGTTTTCGTAAAAATCTATGCTTTTATCGACCGCTTACTTTGATCGAACTTGAAACAACCGGGCCTAAGGCCCACAGGTTTCTATAGAGAAATCTTTAGTACTTTAGATCTATGCCTATAATACTCAATGTCTGTCTGTATGTCTGTTCTCTATACAAATTCACACCGTTTGTCCGATTCAACTCAAATTTTGCATACTTATGCTTTAGGACCCCCTATTCTCTTACCCCTTCCCCTCCCCCTGACATATTTTCGAGGCAAATCTGTACCGTTTGACCGATCGGACTCAAAATTTGGAAACTCATTCTTTAGGACTCGGAGGGTAACATATGCGACATTTCCCCCCTATTCTTTTAACCCTTCCCCTCCGCTAATATATATTAGATGCAAATCTGTACCGTTTGACCGATCGGACTGAAAATTTGGAAACTTACTCTCAAGGACTCGGCGGGTAACATATGCAATATTTCCCCCCTATTATTTTAACCCTTACCTCCCTTGATATATTTTTGATGCAAATGTATTCCGTTCGAATTGAACCTTTGTTTTATTCTCACAAAAAAATTTTAAACTTAATCCTTAACCCGTGCAACGCTGGGTATGAACAGCTAGTTTATTATATTTTGCATTTTATTTTTAATATCTCAGACTTATTATTTTTAAAACGTAGGACTATCATTACAGTAACTTATATCGAATATGAAAAATTCATTCCTTTTAATACAAGTCAAATAAAATGATAATAACCTTCCATTCCAATTTTTTTAAACAAATCAAATTAACGAAAAAATATTTAAGCTGCTACCGGGGTTGGAACCAACGGATCTCCATTCTATCCGGGAACGGCGCGTTATCCAATTTCACCACGGCAGCTTGGTAAATTAACTTAAATTTTAGACCTTATATGTACCTAGTCTCTTTTTAATGTATATTATAGATGTCTCACAGAGACCAAACTGTATTTTTAAGGGAGAGTAGTAATACAGTTAAAAATACAGTTTCGTCTCTGTGAGACATTTATTTTATTTTATTTGGGAAACATACAGTACAATTTAATTTTTTTATATATATAATATCAAAAAAGTATTCGTGAGTATGACCAGTAAAGTTTCCTCGAAGCTGGTAAAAAAAACTAATTAAAAAAACAATGATAAAGAATATGTGATAAATAATAAATATTTCAAAGATTTAAATTATGATAATGCATAAAATGGGAGGGGTGGGGAGAGGGAGGAAATGGGATTCAATTAAAGAAGTATCAAATCAATAGTCATAAATGACATTACGGAGTTTCATTTTAAATAAAAGCAAATTGTCAGAAAAAATGTCTAGATTATTTGTAGAATTTAACATATTGTATTTTGAGGTGCAACGAGTTACAAAGCAGTTTTTTAAGTAGTTAGTCCTACCAAAGTTTGCGTAAAATAAATTATTTGAACGCTTTGAGTATGTAGGACAACTTAAACCTATTTGCTCTAAAAAATAATAATTTATAATATACATTAATTGATTATTGATGTCCCTGTGACAAAAAATCCAGTTCTGTTCTGAAAAATTTGGACATACTCAAAATAGTCTCTTTTTATTTTACGCGCCATTCCCGGATAGATTGGAGGTCCGTTGGTTCGAATCCCGGTAGCGGTAGCTAAAATATTTTTTCGTTCATTTGATCTGTGTGTCTTTTCCAATTCATTTATACATTTGTTAATAATTCACAGAACTTTGTTCTGAAATTGCAGCTTCGCAATGATAATGTGTTTTCTTTAATATGGATCTATTATTTTGATGAAGAGTATGAGTTGATGAGTATTCTTGTATATACTTGCATGGGGCGCCTCTGACCTCAACCGCCGACTGCCTGTCGGTACGGTACAAGTCATAATTTCAGCGTGCACTGGCTACTAGCTTCACTGAGTTATAATTCTATTTATACATTTTTCACACCGGTTTTTTAATTATATGTGCGTCATTAGAAACAGTGATAAACGTACGTTAGAGGCACAACGGGCGTATGCGCCAACTGCCGTCATTTTAATTGTTTTATTGATTTATTTATTTGTATGTATATAATTTATTTATGTTAAATTTACTGTAATATACCCGTCTCGCTAGACATATCTGTGCTGAGACAAGTAAATTTTACAAGTAAACAATTTGTTACAAGAAAGTGTATTTTTATTTTATGTTATTCTTATTTATTTATTTATTCAGAATACAAATTTAACATACATATATATATTATACATCTATATCTATATATATATATATCAGATATTTTTTTTTTTTTTTTTCTTTTTTTGTTTTTCTTTTTATAACTTGAGTTTTATGGAATCGCCACTCAGACTCAGCGGCCGCTGTGACGACGTTCGCCGCGAGGTCGGTGTTCAGGATGGAATGAAAGGTTGGCGTTTTAGAATTGTATTACGTTATATCTCTTCCCGGGGGATCCGGGAGTAGTAAGTGAATAGTGTACTAGTAGGTAATCAAAAGAAATGATGAGTAAAAAGAAGGCATCTAACTTAACGCGGCGCAGATCTGCCCGATATTGCGGCAGGCACTCGACTGGTGTAGCGTCGCTCGTGTCTACAGTTCGATTCCTTTAATCTCCTACATACGTTAACGTCGCGGAGATTTTATTGTGTTAATATAAACAAATCGCTGGGTCGATACGTACTTGGCAGAGAGAGCTGGTCCACAATATTTTACAGGTAGATTCCTGCTTTAATTATGAGTCGAAAATGTTTGAGCAACATTCAACAGTTATACACGCCGCACGAATTCGCTTGTGGATGTCTCCGGCGTTTGGCTCGCTGTCAACAACTCTGTACACTGCGTAGTAGCCGATTAATTCCTTTATATAGGATATCGTTTTCTCGATGTTTCGAGAATTTACGAGAACAGTCCAGCCACTTCGAGAGATTTCTGTAGTGCGTAATTCCTTTTGATTCTATCACGCCGGTATATTCATTTTAAAATCTCCGCTCTGGCTTGTGTATTTATATTTTTAACACAAAAAATAAATATTGAAATGATTAATACAAAATGCATATTTTAGAATATTTTTAAAAATTTTTCATTCTACATTTTGTAGGACGACTTTCGTCATCGTAAACGCTGTTACCACCATTCTATAGCGTAATTCAATTCTATCCATTATAAAACAACCTTAAAGCCATGTATTCACTAGGGGACAAATTGTCCCTCAACAGCACGCGCGGCATAGAGTCTACGTGACGTTGCAACGTCGTGCACTG